>JARFJB010002439.1:1682500-1825000 GCA_036346205.1 Vesta saturnalis | reverse complement strand
CAAAATTCTTGCAAATACATGCGCAACATATTTGTTTACTATTCAAAATGGGTTAACCAAGTTGATCATCAAAATTTTGGGTTAATCAAAAGACAAAATTATAAAGTTCAGTATAAATTTCCTCGAGCAACTCTTCATTATAATTTCGCTGTACCTCCTTTCGTTTTAGTCAAATTTCACACCTTTCGCTTTTTCCCAAGTCAGGTATTCACCATCACAACTATTAAAAGTGTCAAAACAAAATTTTTCAATTACATGCAACTATTTGTTTACGATTTAAAATGCTTTGACCAAGATGATCATCAAAATTTTGGATCAAATCAAAAGTCGGAAAGGTAAAGTTCAGTAATAAATTTACTCGAGCAATTGGTCTGTGCCTCCTTCCTTTTTAGTCAATTTCACATCTTTCGTTTTCCCCAAGTCATGTATTCACCATCAAAACTACCAAAGGGTTGCAAAACTAGAATTCTTTCAAATACTTCGATTAAATGGAACGATATAGCTTTTATCATATCTGCTAAGTTGTTCTTTTGCTTTTGTCATTAGAATCTATAACACTAGTGGGAAAATTTAAAATCGTGATTTTCTTTAAATTTAAATTTTTGTCGTATATGTGTCGTATAAAAGTTATTTGAGCTTTAACAAAAATATTCTTTTTCATATTTTCCAGATGTAACATAAAGTTACATTTTTTAAATAGAAATCATATTTAATTTTAGTGTTGTTAGGTATGGTTTGTGTTTTGCCCTTCCACATATACTTTTGTAGTATTTTTTGCCTAGGGGAAAATTAAATAAACGTATTTATGGGGTAAAACGTAGGGACAACATCAGGTTATGTTTAGGAATAAGTGAGAAACAAAAGACTCTGCAAGTAAGAATCATGCTCAAATCAGATTCTAAAGCATGTTTTAAATATAAATGACGATAACAGTCACAGTAATAACAGTAATAAGAACAGAAACTGGGTTACATTATAGAGATTTTCTTGTGTGGCGACCTTTGGGAACAATATGACTTCTTTACTGCAGTTCTTCCTATAACGTATAAAATAGAAGATGAGGCAACTCAAATCCACGTACTAGCTACTGTCCATTTTGATCCCACCGCCTCCGTTAGAAAAAATTTCCAGTTAGTACCCTACTTCAAAAAGGGTTGTACATCGTATTTAAAAAAAAAACGAAATTCTAATTCTGTCTAAATATTAATCACTCATAATATCAAATGAATAGAAGTTATATTTTGTAGATGGTTTTTGCAAATGACGAATCGTTTTCTAGTGAGAAGCGATGAAAAATTTACAGAATTTTTTGAATTACTCACTGAATATTCTTTTAACTAAGGTGGTGGGATCAAAATGAATAGCGCCTAGTACGTCGATTTAAGCTGCCTCATCTTCTATTTGATACGTTATAGGACGAATTGCAGTAAAGAAGCCACATCGTAAAAGATGTGGCTTGCAAAATGTTTAGAAGTAAAGGGCCGTCATATAGAAAAACTAGGGAACTTCTAATGTTGATGAGGCAGGAATACTCATAAAAAATGAAATTATTTTAAATAGATAGGTAAAATCAGAATCAATTTCTGAAAAATAAATTGTCATTTATCACTTGAAAAAGATTTTGGAAAACTCTACCTACACAATCCTTTTCTGTGATTGAATGTTGTTTGGCAAAATATTTTTAAAGTAAAGTTCAAATAAAACAAACTTAGTACATTTAAATACTTTTAATAAAGTAAAGACTAAACAAGGAACGAAAGGAAAATGCTGACAAAAACTACGCCATACTCATTCTTAACTTGCACTTTTACGTTAATGTCAATTATCCTAGAAGCTTAACAATGGTCCCAACAGCAGGTAGTCTCGCCAAGCGCTATTAGACGACCTTTAACGAAGTAACCCTAAAATGCTGAAACGACTTATTTGAATTTTGTTTAAATTATAGTTTTATCTTGGAAGTGTTTTTATTATCCTTTAAACTGTATAAGAAAACAAAAAATTTAACCCATTCTTTTGTTAATTAAGTAGTTCAATAATACAAAAAACATTTTGTTTCCATATTTTAAATTTACATCATCAAAAGTAGGTCCCTACAATAAACACTGATCATTCATTCCCTTAGTAAATAAAAGGAAAAAAATCATTTTTAGTGAAAAATAGTCGTGCACGTCAATTAACTCATTGTTTCGCATTTTTAAAAATATTGATTACGTAACACGTGGTACATATTTGGTTCACAAAAGATGTCAATCGAATATATTCACAATTAAGTACATAACGTTTGCAAATGTTTGTTAAGTTTTGGTCGTATAGAAAAATCCACTTCTTATTTAGATGAACGACTAAATTCGAGTAATCAAATAGCAAATTGCTTGCTATCATCTAAAGACTAGACGTTTAGCTAAAAACTATTTGCCCTACTCGTTTGTGACATATCCCGTATTTAAGCCTTTTATATACTCTCTCTGTATGATGTAAATACATATAATGTACGTCAAGTTAGCAACTTTCCAACCCACGTATAACTAAGTCTCCTATAGAAATATGTAATATGTACATATAGACTTTCTGTTAAATTTGATTTGCAAAAAAATCTACTGGGGCATAAGTTCGCTTTTACATACTTGTTAATTACAACCTCTTCTAGCTTTCAAAAATTTCAATCGATCTGCAAACAAGTTAGACAATAATTAACGTATTTAAAGGTGCAAACTGCGTGAAAAGCAACGATTATAGTTGCGAACAATTCATTGGGATCTTGAACTTCCGCTTTTGCACACTTCTTTATTACAACGCCGTCTAGAATTTATAGAAGTTTGAATCAATTATATTTATAATCAAAAGCTACACAATAATTAATATAGTTATAGGCGGAAATCGTAAAACACAATTGAACAGTCAAAATTTCGATTTAATTAATTTAATTAATTGACGGGATTTAAAGTTTTAATCATTCTATTTACATATAAAATACATCGGATGGTTAGGATTTGTGATGCGCCTACTCCAAAAATGTAATGGTAAAGACTGCAGGCTATAATAGCCCATTGAAATATCAAAATGGATAGACTTTGTATTTTACTCGTATGTAGTAACAAACACGATATTTTAAGTAGGTAAAAAACTTTTCCGTTCGATTGTTCATGCATTTAACATTTTTTGTACAGTCCTATGAAAAAGTACCTATACGTCTTTAGTGTACCGTACATGGCAGATCAGCGTTGTTTCCACGGTCGATATCATTTCGTTTTCTAATATAGTAAGTACTCAATAATCTTTTACGATTTCTATGGGAGTTCGTTGTCAAAACCTTAAATACGCATTTGTTTCCAGTAAGAAATTTTCTTAACAGCAATAAAACAAAACACAAAACACGACGTTTCGAGATTTTTCTCTTCGTTAGGTAGGTACTAAAAATTAAAACTTTAGTATAAAATACTTATTTAATTTAATTATGGTTATTTTTGTTTGTTACCGCCATTTGTAATAAATTAATTTATTGTAAGGCGTAATGGATCCATAACTGCGGTTATCTTTTTTGTTTTTGCTTTTTATGGAACTACCATTTATTTATGTAAGTATCGTTATGTGTTTATTTGTCAACATCGACTATCGTTGTCAATTATTACCAGTCACGATTTCATTACGGATTTTGCACAAGGCTTCCTCTCTTTTCGTTTTCATCATTAATAAATGTACGTAGTACCGAACCTTTTCGTCTCTTTTTTTTTACCCTTCAATTGAGGGTGCGGAAAGAATTTGTGGCGCCAAAATAACTTCAATTGTTAACACGACCTCGCTTACCGGGAATTAAGAGCCCGTGCAGTGCACCCTCCTTGCCCATAGAACTACAGTAGGAAGTGGGGCACAGAGAAAGTAAAAATCATGATTGTAATTGTGATTAAAATCAATCCTACTATGGTAAAGGAAATTTTAATTTTGGAAAATAGGGTTCCTTTTAACCTTTATTACACAGATAGACTACTAATACTTTTAATACCATTTAGGTAGGTTTATGCTAAATGTAGGTACCTAAAAATTTTTGATGGACATTACAATTTATAAACTCATCACTGCTCATTATATATAATTCTCAGATTGCCACTTTTTGCAAAATTAACTAACTTAAATTTAGTTTTTAGTAACTAAAAAATGTGTTCGACGAGATCAAAAGAATACTAAAATGCTTGAGCACCCGAAAGTTCGATCACTCATAACATTTTCTTCCAAGGTATGAGACTACAATGGGGACAAATAAAGAAGCAACAGAACCCGTCCTGCACTGAGCCACCGTGGTTTAGTGTAGTAAAGTACATCAGAATATTCAGACTGCAATGGGTCAAGAAACTCTCGAAATTGTCTATGATTGAGTGCTCGTGAATGAATACTATTAACAAGCGTAATAACATCAAGAAATGAGAAGGAAATCGTTATTCTATTCTTGCTCAGAAAATACATTTTGTCCTGTGTGTAATTGTACGGGTCACTATGTCGCGGCGGCCATTGACTACGAAGGGCTGCAGCCCGAGGCCATACCATGATTGCCCTATTGCGTTTTTGAGTTTATTCAAAAATAAGGTCAAATTAAATATTTAAATATTGACTGGTTTTTTATTTAAAAGACTATTTTCGGTTATTTTTATGCAGAAGCTTACATTAAAAAAACAGTAATAAAGGATTTCAACTTTAATTACAAAAAATGTACTTTGTTAAACAAATAGAGAGAGAAATATTAAATAATTGATTTAAGGATAATAGTCAATACCAACTATTAATTTATTGACGTTATGGTTAATAACTTTTGTAACACCTTTCAATCTATCAAATATTCAATATAATACCTATTTTTAAGTGTCAATGCTGTTAATAAAAATGTTAAAATTCACATTTATATCATTATATAGAAGTTTTTTAAAATTAGTATTTACATTACTTAAAATATTAGGATTCACCATCCAAATATGTAATAAATGTTTAACAAATTAAGTGACCTAACTAACAATTATCACAGTTTAGAGTGGTAAATGTAAGTCATAATATGGCAACACTGTGATAAAATTATGGCATGCCGTGTAAGGCGTCCTTATACTTAGTAATGGCATGATTAATACACTTGCAGGAACGACTATATTTATGGCACACATGCCATAAATCAAATTTTCGTATAGATTTCTTTTCAGGGAGTGTATCGAAACTAGGGTTAGTTTATGCCAATTCTTATAGATGATGTAATCTTAATATACACAGAAACATCAAAGTGCCGTAAGTCATGACTTTGTTTGAAGTGCCACAAACATTATGAACCATGTATGTGTGTGTGTGTGTGTGTGTGTGTTGTGTGTGTGTGTTATGTATATTATATATGTGTATATGTGTGTGTTTGTGTGTGTTGTGTGTGTGTGTGTGTGTGTGTGTGTGTGTGTGTGTGTGTGTGTGTGTGTGTGTGTATATATATATATGTGTGTGTGTGTGTGTGTGTGTGTGTATGTGTGTGTGTGTGTGTGTGTGTATATTATATGTATATATATATATATATATATATATATATATATATATATATATATATATATATATATATATATATATATATATATATATATATATATATATATATATATATATATATATATATATATATATATATATATATATATATATATATATATATATATATATATATATATATATATATATATATATATATATATATATATATATATATATATATATATATATATATATATATATATATATATATATATATATATATATATATATATATATATATATATATATATATATATATATATATATATATATATATATATATATATATATATATATATATATATATATATATATATATATATATATATATATATATATATATATATATATATATATATATATATATATATATATATATATATATATATATATATATATATATATATATATATATATATATATATATATATATATATATATATATATATATATATATATATATATATATATATATATATATATATATATATATATATATATATATATATATATATATATATATATATATATATATATATATATATATATATATATATATATATATATATATATATATATATATATATATATATATATATATATATATATATATATATATATATATATATATATATATATATATATATATATATATATATATATATATATATATATATATATATATATATATATATATATATATATATATATATATATATATATATATATATATATATATATATATATATATATATATATATATATATATATATATATATATATATATATATATATATATATATATATATATATATATATATATATATATATATATATATATATATATATATATATATATATATATATATATATATATATATATATATATATATATATATATATATATATATATATATATATATATATATATATATATATATATATATATATATATATATATATATATATATATATATATATATATATATATATATATATATATATATATATATATATATATATATATATATATATATATATATATATATATATATATATATATATATATATATATATATATATATATATATATATATATATATATATATATATATATATATATATATATATATATATATATATATATATATATATATATATATATATATATATATATATATATATATATATATATATATATATATATATATATATATATATATATATATATATATATATATATATATATATATATATATATATATATATATATATATATATATATATATATATATATATATATATATATATATATATATATATATATATATATATATATATATATATATATATATATATATATATATATATATATATATATATATATATATATATATATATATATATATATATATATATATATATATATATATATATATATATATATATATATATATATATATATATATATATATATATATATATATATATATATATATATATATATATATATATATATATATATATATATATATATATATATATATATATATATATATATATATATATATATATATATATATATATATATATATATATATATATATATATATATATATATATATATATATATATATATATATATATATATATATATATATATATATATATATATATATATATATATATATATATATATATATATATATATATATATATATATATATATATATATATATATATATATATATATATATATATATATATATATATATATATATATATATATATATATATATATATATATATATATATATATATATATATATATATATATATATATATATATATATATATATATATATATATATATATATATATATATATATATATATATATATATATATATATATATATATATATATATATATATATATATATATATATATATATATATATATATATATATATATATATATATATATATATATATATATATATATATATATATATATATATATATATATATATATATATATATATATATATATATATATATATATATATATATATATATATATATATATATATATATATATATATATATATATATATATATATATATATATATATATATATATATATATATATATATATATATATATATATATATATATATATATATATATATATATATATATATATATATATATATATATATATATATATATATATATATATATATATATATATATATATATATATATATATATATATATATATATATATATATATATATATATATATATATATATATATATATATATATATATATATATATATATATATATATATATATATATATATATATATATATATATATATATATATATATATATATATATATATATATATATATATATATATATATATATATATATATATATATATATATATATATATATATATATATATATATATATATATATATATATATATATATATATATATATATATATATATATATATATATATATATATATATATATATATATATATATATATATATATATATATATATATATATATATATATTATGTGTGTGTGTGTGTGTGTGTTTTGTGTGTGTGTGTTGTGTATATGTTATTGTTGTGTGTTGTGTGTGTTATTTGTATCAATAACTCTAGAACGACAACACGTACGTACTGCAAAGTTTGTATTAAGTTTTTAAGGTTTTTCGTTTTTACTATATAGTTATGAAACAGCTGTATATTTCAAAGATATAAAAACACCAACATATAAATTAATTATATTGTATACAATTTTTTGATTCGACGAGTACTTTAGCGGCCAAAAAATTCCTAAGGTAGAATTTAAGTGGTAGTTCAATATTTTTCAATATCTTAATAACGTTTCATTTTATAAGAAAATGTGAAGGCATATTTTTTAAAGAAAGTTTAATTTTATATAATTTTTCTGTATAAAGTTAATATAAAGAAAAATAAGTCGAAAAATTAATTAAATAGAATTGAAAATGCTTAATTTTTATTTAAAATACTTATCTTTTGTTCGGATCTTAAAAAACCCAAAAAACGATAAGTATTGTAATATGTGTAATAATGGTAAAAGTTTACATTTTCTTAATTGGTTTTATCGGCATTTTATAGAATTTTTTTTTAGCTAGCATCTATATGTCTATTGACGTCCACCTGACAAGAAGTTCATATGACATAGATTAATGTTTTTGTTTTTACAATGTTGCCTATTGGCGTTATGAACATATGAAAAAATAGGTTGCATAACTACGGGTTTAGTTTAGCGCTCAAACGATCGTTGTTATATGCAAAATATGAATATTTTTCTCCACATACACTGTACAAAATTTTTTGTTGTAATAATTAATAATAAATTACTACTTATAAAGAGGTTTAAAAAACTACGCTGTTTGGTTAATCTCACGTGACAGCAAACAAGATTCATTGACTTGTTATTTACACGGTGTTTTTAATAATTAAAATTCTTACGTTGTCTTTAAAAACAAAAATGGTTTTGAACCGAATGTATTTCTTACATAAGTGATCATTCCTTACCCTAGATGATTTACTGTGTAAATCTGAAACCACAAGTCTAAGAATTGCTTTATGAAATCTGACATATGCGCTCAAAATAGCGAATGTTTGTGTCGCAGAATCTTTAATAATATTAACCGTGGTATTTCGGTTGGAAATGTACATGTACCATTATGTCTGTTTATAACCCTTCTCATAAATTCAGTTAATGTGATTTTAAACATAGCACGTAACAATTGTCTGGTTTTTTATTACTTTTTCGTTACTCTATTTGATGTGTTCTCGTATATTATAGACATTTCGTTATTGTGTCAAATTTCCTTTAAATCGTCTGAATTTAAGTTAATTTTACTCTCAGGCTAAGAGAATGTCAGGAACTCGTTCTAGAAATACATACCACCATATGCAAAACCTTAAATGTTAATGCGTTTATTAGAATGTTTGGATTTCTTTTAGTTAAGTATTAAAAAATACACAAGAAGGTAATTAAATTTGTAAAACTTTGTCAAAGGAAAAAATGTTTTAGTGCTATTTTAGATTGTGTTCTACAGTTTGCAACCCTCTAGCATAGCAAGTTTGTTAATTGGGCGAGATTTTTTTTCTCTAAATGCATATAAACTTCAAAGTATTGAAAAATGTACGTAACTATGGGTTTAGGTTGGCGTATAAAAAAACAGGTGTAGAAGATACGCTGTAATTAGACATCTCTCTATTTCATGAAAATCTTGTATTTTGATGTAAATTATACAAACTGTATATGTTTCGATAACAATTACAGTATTTGTCATCAGTGATGATGATGATGATGATTCATTACTTGCATCTCTAGAGGAGCAAATATACTGGTTTTGTGGAAGAACTATTTTCTAGATAAGTTTTGAAAAATGATTTTACTTTGATCATTCTTACCACTACTGAGTGTATGTAAAATCAAAAATGTAATATTTTTAAACGATTTGATTTTACATATATAATGCAAATCAAGTTAAATGAAAATGTATGTATTCTGTTTGCAATGTACCGTAACACAATTGCACTGTTTTTAAAGTATTACCGAACACATTTTAATTCTTTGTTGAATTTTCACTAGACTTTTAACCGGTAAACCTGAACTGCACCAAAAATCACTTACCAAAATAATCTTCAACGTGAACTGCACCACTGAAGGTTAATTGCTCCTAATCCCCTATCATGAATTGCACCACCACGTTTTAATGTAATATATATATATATATATATATATATATATATATATATATATATATATATATATATATATATATATATGTATGTATTACATACTGTTACGGTTAACGTTCGTAATTGGTGAATGTTCAGATTTGCCGTGAAATGTACACATGCGCCTTCTGTTAGGTTACAGTAGTTTTGTTTCTCTAATCTAAACCAGTTTGGACTTTTACAAATACAATAAGCTTTCGTTGAAATTTTAAATATTTACTTATTTTTGGTGCAGTTCATGTAAGGGATTAACCCCCTAGTTCAGCTTTGGTGCAGTTTATGTTACCTAATTGATGGACTTAATTACATGGAGAGATGATGGATTAAGTTTGGTGCAATTCATGTGTGCCCCTTTTAACTGTTGTGAAGGTCATTCACAATGTTGTACTGATATTATTAATGTGATTAAATAAAATGTATATCTTTATTACATTTTTTACCGTTAGCCTTCGTTTCGCGTGATAGGTTGTTCTGTATTCTTATTTTCAAGACGGTTTATTAATATTTAATCTATCAAAGATCCACATTTTTACTAAAAATACAATACTATGCAACTGTAATTTTTCAAGTACATGTTTTGTCGCAGTATTTTAATTTTTTTACGGCCATCTGCTATTAATGCCCAAAATGTGTAAAGCTTGCAGTACTTAAAAACACGGCTTGTACCTAAACGTATTTGTAATTAAAATTACTTTTGATGACTGTTTTGACTGCTTTCGCAATCAGATACCATTATGGTTTGTAGAACATTTTTATTTCATTTTGTTAGTTCCGCTTTTGGCTATTTTGGGTGGCTATAAGTACCACGTTGAGCTTAATCTGGACTTGCGCACACCATGTCGGGTCGGTGATATGCAAATTTAATATACATATGGTTAAACGGTAAAAATATTCAAACCAAATATATCAGATAGGTCACTATCAGATTGTAAAGATAATTACTACATTCTTAATATTGCTTGATCATACAACTTACTTAAAATCTGCACTTTTTCTAATTACCTAACCGCACAACAATAAATTGATAGATCAATCCATAATAGACTTGTTGGTTCACCCCATATATTATCACATAACATGGCAATGCAATCATAAAATAAACCATATCTAAACACATAAAAATATTACCCACGTAACACAAAAAAATATGTAATGAGGCTCTATCTTATTTTTACGAAATAATATATATCGACTATTCGACTTGACAGTTCCTAGGTCGGAAGAAAGCGTAGCAGTTTTCCGAGTTGGTTTTCAAAGGACATTATAACAGGACTAAAACGGAAAGAAAAGCTACGAAGAAAGCTTAAGTTCACATTTACACACTTTTTTTTGTAAATTTTGTGCAATATACATAATAATTTACCCTAAGTAAAGTCCCCATGTTACGCCATTGGCTCTTGCATATAATTATTATTATGTATTCTCTAATTACATTGAAATTTTCTATTTTGTATGTATAAATAATTATTTATCTCTTCATTGTGTATCTTTATTTTCTTATTGCTACATTGAAATTAACTTAATGACTTAATGATTATATAAATTGTAATTTTATTGTATTTTATTTGTGCTTATTTTTTATTTAGGGTAAAGACTTTGTGCCACGAGTATTTATGTTTCTTTATCTTGAAATACAAATAGTTTCACAAAAAGGTCATTTTTTGAAGGGAAAATTACTAACATTTTTAGTACATAAACCCTTGAGTTACGTTTATTTTCGTTCTACTTATAATTATTGCTTTCTGCAGAATTAAAATTTCTTGTCTTAATGAATGAAAGAATAATTTGAGTATATGAGTTAAAATTTTCTCTTTCAGCTCTTTACTCACTTTTCGAATTTTTAAGGTTGTGTTTTAGAAGATTCATGGCGCTTACTGTTACTATTAAAAAGACTTACTCTTATCAACATATATACTAATCCAGTGCAACCAATAAATCTTTTGACCAGGTATCCATAGTGCTGTAGCTGCTTCGTTAGCTGCTGGGTTATGCTTTCTAGATTGTGCTTTATTAAGACCTCTCAGTAACAATTGTTCTGCGGGAGTGTAAAGGAGCCATAGACTTTCACAAAGATTGACACCCGTTACACAGTGTTACGAAAAATATATTGATAAGCATGAAGCCAGATTACGTAGTGATCCGGTTTCCAAAATCGTTGGATTACAATCCAACAATTTGGAAAATGGTTTTCGAAGTAATTCCTCACTGCCAAAGCTTGTTGAAAAAACATATTTGGAATATATTTTTCAGGAATATTTATATTTTTTAAAGGTTAAGAAGGAACTGCAGTGGATGGTTGCCAAGCCAACTATAACTCTTATTCAAAAAATGCATGTTTATATTATTAATCAAAAACCGCACCCCCTAGAAAAATTCTAAGCACGCCACTGAATGCGGCACTTCGCAATACATAAGTATCGTTAACGAAATAGATCAGTATAGTAGTAATAAGCGAGGTATAAGACCTTGAAAAAGTATAGAAATATCGACGTTTGGCTATAAGTCGAAAACAAAAGAAGATACTAAATTTTCGATTTTGCCATGAAATCTAGGTCAACAAAGTAGTACGTGAATATAAAAACTGCAAACCTCTCTCTTTGATAATATCTTTAAAAAACAACTAAAACAACGAAATCGGGACACACGGTACAAAGTCAACGATTTATAGTGCTGGTTTTCTTATAAAATAAAGCAAAATCTAATATAAGTAAGTTAATCTTAAAATGATTTAACTAATTACTAGTTATTAAATTAGAATAAAAATAAAGTGATTATAAAGTTTGATGGAGCTACAAAACACATTCGAAATGTGCAAAAAGGTATTCCTGTTTTAGCACTTAAAGCAAGGATATCGTGGTTAATAGTTAATAAACCACTAATTCGTAACAAAAAAAAGCTAGCTAGTGCGTTTCTACTGTAACTTTATATTACATTATATGTAAATTTATATTCACCGATATTTGAATTTTCTCAAATGCAAAATTTGACAATATCTCGAACAGAACCTTTTCGTAGATTTAGATGTGCCGATTGATCTATATCATATTACTGTCGTCGAAAAATTCACGTTTTTAAATATTATCATATTTCAATAGAAACGTTATAAGAAAAAGACTATATTTTTGGCACTCCGGAAATTAAAGTAATACAAGGCCGGTTGCGCGAAAGTGGCTTAAGCCAGGATTATAAGGTTAAAAAATTCGATCGATCTATACGCTTGTTAATTATGTCAATCTGTCAAAAATTTGACATATTTGGTAATCCGCAGAATCAATTAATACTGGTTTAACTCACTTGAAATGGGCACTTAGTCATCGATTGAGGAACTAAATTTTTCTCCCTGAGCGATTAAACATATTTCTAATCTCTCAGGGATTAGAAGTGAGAGTAAACTAAATTTGGCACACAATTTAGACTAATTTACTTGTTAATAATAATAATAATAATAATAATAATAATAATAATAAAATAAAAATTAGTGGGTAATACTAATAAACTATGGAATCCCACAATGATAGGCAATTTACTATACAAAATGTGATTTAATTTTTTAGAATTAATCCGATTGTTGGTACGTACTAAGTGATTGTGTACATCCACATTTTTGGTAAAGTTTTGCTTCGAATGTAGGTTTAGAGATTTAAAATGTATAGACAAGGTACCGTGAAAATTTTATGTTCTTTATACTAGAGCCTACAATGATCCTTGGATGACAGATTCAGGGTTAAGCAATTTCGTTTTGAAGTTTATTAGGGCATTTATCCGCAACAACGATTATGGTATCATCCGCATACATACACATTTGTCCTTGAAGTATATGATCATGCAAATCGTTTATATAGCATAAAAATAATAGAGGACCTAATACACTTCCTTGGGGTGTACCCATTTTTATATAGAACTGTCTTTAATATGCATCTTTAACTTTAACAGTTTTCTATTTGTAGATAAGGAAAAGACACCTTGATTAATAGCTTACTTATCCAACCAGATAAGTCAGCAACATCGAACTAACGTCAAACAATATCCTGTAAACACATTCGTTTTTGTCCAGTTTATCATTAATAAGTTGTATAAGTTCAATTGTAGCAGTAGTGGTTGAACAGTTGGAACAAAAACCATGTTGGCTTTCAACTAAAATTTTTGGGACATGTAGCAATCTTAATAATCGATCATTAATTATTGTTTAAAAATTTTTTGAAAAAATGCCAGCAATAGAGATAATTCTATAGTTATTAATGTCTGTACTTCCTCCTTTACCTTTGTAAACCAGAATTAGCGTACAAGAAAAGTGTGCGTATATTTGTTGACTTTTCAGACTTTCTACACATATTATGGAAAGGTAATTTCAAAATAAAGGACCACGCACTTTCCTTATGCAAGGTGGCCTGCGGTGAAAACCTTGAAATTTTTGGTGTTTGTCCTTTTGACTTAATCTTTATTTCTTTTGCCACTTATATGTGTACAAATACTTCAGTTATGTTTTCGACTAGGAATATTACCAAAAGTGCAGGAATGTACAGGGCGAGTCAAAAGCAAACCAGGTACTATTTTCATGTTACCTGTAGTTACACTTCCAACTGAAAGAAAAACAACTATCGGTAAATAACAATCGTGCATAACGTGTACCTTGTGTATAGGGTGAGTCAAGAGTAATTATATGTGCGTTACCATTATTTAGGGAGACAACCTGTATATTTTATTGTATGTCAAACATATTCGTTCACTACCTAGATACCGTAAAACAATATTTAACATAACCACAGCGTGTTTCAAAAGGTATGACATGACAGAAATTGTCTAAAATAATGTTGCATCAAATGTTCGTCCCTGAAATTCCGTGTTTTTTTTTCTAGAGGATTAATGTGAACTATTCAACAGATCCTCCAAATATTACCGTATTTTAATGACCAGTTTAGTTTAGGTCGTTAAAGTGTTTTTTAAGCAGACGCATGTTTTCATGTCACCAATTTCTTGCGTATATTTAATTGGTGTGTATTACTGAACTAATGTGATGTGTTTATAATATAAAATTGATCATTTTGCATAAAAAATTCTTTTTCAGATACGATTAAGACAATCGCACGAAATAATTGTAATATAGCAATACTACGAGTGCGTGAAAACCTTTATGCACTAGAGCAATTTATCGACTCTTCTTTATGGTGAAGATATGTTTCTGATCCAAACCAGTTTAGTTTTTGTTTAGATGAAGACTATATTTGGTGAATAACCACATCTACTGTATGTAAAAACAATAATAAATGAAATTTTACCGAACTATTCAATCAAGATATCTACAATATTTTCTTTTAAAATATATTCGAGAATTTCTACGTATCTTCAACATGCAGTAGAACATACCAAAAATCAGTTTCGGAATTCAATAACAGTAACCTAAGCAATTACTATTCTTAATTTCCTTATTAATTAAAGTGTGCCGGCAATTACATAAGTAAATAAATAAATATATTTGTTGTATACGAATTATTATCAAATACTGTAAACAATATACAGGGCTTTTCACGATGAGCGTTAGCTAGACGTTTCTGGCAAACCAGACAACGAATCAACCTGAAAATTTGACAATATGCATAAATTAATATGGTCTACACGCCTAAAATATTTTAGATGATGCGGCGTTGCCGCTTCTACTATAAAGTAGCGACTACTTTGATTTTTCAAATGGAACACCCTGTATATAATATCATATTATGATTTCCTATTAATTTCGATTTTTTTTTACAAAACGTGTACTTTTATAAACGCTGATAATCTTGAACTCTCTGGTACTAAGACGATCAAATTCGAAATGGAGTGGAGTGATACCATGAGGATCTTCACTTCGAGCCATATTTTTATTTGCCTCATACAGGGTCTTTAAAAAATGCAGATACTTTGTTCACATGAAAAAAGAGTTGGAAGTCGATTTTTTCAAATGGAACACCCTGTATATTTACACATTTTTGATCTCTTCATCCAATTTTAGATTGACTTTAATCAGATAATGCTATTTCGATTTCGAACCGTTTTCGAGATAAACTGTTTCAAACAGAAACTGACGTGGTTTCCTTGTATTCATCACTTATTTTTGAGATTTAACATCTATTTATACTACGTAATACAATTTATTTTCGATTTAGTTTTTCAACAGTATCAAATCAGTCAATTCGAAATTGATGTGTACCTTAGAAAAAGTTACAATTTGTATGCATTGACGTATTGAGTGTCTCTACCGTACAACATTGCAAGTTAATATTTTTTAATAGTGTGCTTTGGAAAATAAATGATCCAATTTTGAAACGTCAAACTTTCGTTGGTGGTTTTGACTGATTGTGATACTAATTATAATAGAAAAATGTCAAGATTAGGTTACAGTAATAAAGGTTTCTTGAATTTATTAATTATTCATGGTGAGTGCAATAGAATTGCAAGTGTAACATGCCGAGTATTTCATGAAAGATATCCACAACTTCCGAAGCCGAATAATAATGTGATAAATCGACTACTATAAAACTGTAGGTTGAATGGAACCTTTCGTCCAAAAATCATTCGTAGAAAGCCTGAAGTGGATGATGATGACAATGGCATAACAGTTTTGGGATTTATTAATGCATTTCCAAATGGTTCTCTACACGAGGCTGAAAGGGAGATAGGTATACCCTACGTGACAATTTATCGCATTCTTAATAAGCACAAATGGCATGCCTATAAATTCTACTGTGTCCAACATTGACAGAGACTGATTTGCCTCGTAGAGTGGAATTCTTTGAATGGTTACTTATCAAGACTCAAGAGGATGAACATTTCCTTGACAATATCATATGGAGAGATGAGGCCAAGTTTACAAAAAATGGAATTTTCAACAGACACAACAGTCATTATTGGGCGCCAGAAAATCCTCATGTCGTTCGCCAAAGGGGTTTTCAAGAAAGATGGCAATTTAATGTATTTTGTGCCATAAAGAATGAGTCAATTTTTTATATCGAGTTTTATGATGATAATTTGAATGCAACAAATATGAAGATTTACTTTCAAATGATTTTAAATAATAGGCCAGGAAGAGAACGTGTATGGTACCAAATGGATGGTGCTCCACCCCATAATTCTCATTCAGTAGGCGAACCTTTAACTGAAATCTTCGAAGACAGATGGATTGGTAATAATGCACCTTTTCGTTGGCCTCCTAGAACACCAGATGGCAATCCAATAGATTATTTTGTGTGGGGTTTCATTAAAAATATGGTTTACTCCAACACAGTAACAACAATGGAAGATATGAAATCGAGAGTTAGAACTGCTTTCAATAGTTTAACTCCAGACTTAATCAGAAGCACTACACATGAAAATCTTTTGAAGAGATTACATGTTTGTTTAAGTAGAGGTGGAGATGTGTTCGAACATATTCTGAAATACACTGATAATTGAATTAACTTACTAATTCATGAAATTATTTTCAGTTCGTGTGTCAACGTTAATAAAACTATCGTTTGAAGAGAAGTTTCATTTGATGGTTGAAGAGTATTTTAATAATTATTTATTCATTGTATTATCTGTGACTGATGAAGGAACATCGAACGGAATCTGTTAAATTTCAAAAATAAGTGATGAATACAAGGAAACCACGTCAGTTTCTGTTTGAAACAGTTTATCTCGAAAACGGTTCGAAATCGAAATAGCATTATCTGATTAAAGTCAATCTAAAATTGGATGTAGAGCTCAAAAATGTGTAAATATACAGGCTGTTCCATTTGAAAAAATTGACTTCCAACTCTTTGTTCATGTAAACAAAGTATCTGCATTTTTTAAAGACCCTCTATGAGGCAAATAAAAATATGACTCGAAGTGAAGATCCTCATGGTATCACTCCACTCCATTTCGAATTTGATCGTCTTAGTACCAGAGAGTTCAAGATTATCACCGTTTATAAAAGTACATGTTTTGTAAAAAAAAATCGAAATTAATCTATAACTCGTAAACGGTAATAGATAGGTTTAGGGAAATAGTACATGAAGTTGTTGACAAAGTAATAGGAAATCATATGATATTATATACAGGGTGTTCCATTTGAAAAATCAAAGTAGTCGCTATTTTATAGTAGAAGCGGCAACGCCGCAACATCTAAAATATTTTAGGCGTGTAGATCATATTAATTTATGCATACTGTCAAATTTTCAGATTGATCCGTTGTCTGGTTTGCCAGAAACGTCTAATTAACGCTCATCGTGAAAAGTCCTGTAAATAAATTAAAAATTATTATTAATTTTATTAAATACCTAAATAAAAAGTTTACCTGGATATTGCAGACTCACATTCCATTAGTATAAGTAATTTGATTGTAATTTCATTATAATTAGACCTTACATCAGTTCAACATACATAAAGACAAAAAATTACATCGATTGGGGCTTGAATCTCGATAGCGCAGTTGGTTAGCGCGGTACTCTAGCAAACAACAGGTCGTAGGTTCAAATCCTACTCGAGGTAAGCTTTTTATTTATGTATTTAATAAAATTAATAATAATTTTTAATTACATATTTACCTTTGAATTATTCGTTCATAACAAAACTTATGATAAAAAAAATATAATAAATTAATTTAAATACAGCGAATGTATTCTATTTCTCGAGACCCCTACTTACTATGAGTTATCTACTTGATGTTGAACATTAACAGTGACAACAACCAACCAACCCGGAGCTACAGATTTTGTTGTTTTTTATTGTAGCAACCCTAGCGAACTTAGTTTATAAAGTTTTTCAATAATTTTCTACTACTAGATTACTGCACCTATAATACGGTATTACGGTTATAACTTATAATAATACCATATCTAGGTACGAGAGGCACAATTTCTAACCTCAAAATTAATAAAAATATTTGCAACAAAATACAAATTTAGATAAATCTCCAATGTACTTATGAATATACCGAAAAAGACTACTCTTAATCTATACAAATCGAATCTTTGAACTGTATTTTTTAGGAGTAGGCGTGGGTATTATAGGGGTACATTACATGGCAACGTGATGGGTTAGATTACCCTGTAAACATTGAATCATTGAAACTGAACAGGGCTGTGCAACCCATTTACACATAATGGGAACATGTTTTTAAAATGACAATATAAACAATTTTTCAACAGGTTGCTGTGCTTAATTAGTTTTTGAAATACAAAACTGTGAATCTGACTTAAGCGTTACTTAATTGTCAAATAATAAAACGTTAGTTTACTACCAAGGGTAGACGGTTAGGTCAGCACGACTCTACTTTAGAAACAAGAGGGATGGTTACACGCATGGCAGAGCAGGGCCTTTCTTATAGTGAAATAAGCTGGCGCGTGGATCTTTCGGTAATCTTACTTTTTTTTACTTATTAGATATTGTTGTTCACAATAATCTTTTAGAGAGCTCAAGCTGCACGAAGGGTTCAAAGACACATGTTAGGTGGGCACAGACCTCTTACAACTGCTAGACCTGGCAAAAGACGCAAAACAACTGTACAGGAAGATGAGAAAATTACGGTAGCAGCAGCTAGAAATTCTTTTACTACAGCTACTCGCATACGAGAAGAAACCGGCGTACAGGTTTCTCTCTCTCTACAATACGCCGTCGTTTACATTCATCCGGAATACACCATAGACGCCCAGCAAGGAAACCATTGCTCACTAACGCGCAAGCTGAGGCCCGTTTGAACTTTTGTAGGGAAAATTTTAATAAAGATTGGGCCAATGTAATATTTACTGACGAAAAAACCTTTTCCTCTACACAAGACAGCCCTGTGCACTTATGGCGTCCAAACAATATCCGGTATAACACAGCGTTAGGCGTGTTAGAAAAAGTGGGAGAGTTTAATTAGGATTTTGGGGATGGCTGCTGCTGGTCCAGGAGAATTAGAAATGGTTTCACCACCTTCTTTTCGATCACAAAGATACATCGAGGTTCTCGCAAACGTTATGTTACCGTCAGTAAGTGCATTGTATCCAGAAGAAGAAATGGAAACAACCGTTTTAGTACAAAACAACAGCCCAATGCATACAGCTCGTATTGTAGCATAACTCTCCGGGTTTAAACACCATAGAACACCTTTGGGCAAAAATGGTTAGCCAATGGGAAGGACACATGCAAGAAACTGTTGTTCTGCGAAATCAAGCAAAATTATTCAGCCACACAAAAGCTGTTTGGGAATTAATACGAGAAACCAAGTTTTGTTCAAACCTTGTAGCTTCTATATGCAATAGAATGGTGGAAGTCATAGAACGGAACGGCTTTTATACCCACTATTGACGTGATATTTTTGTTAAATTCTTTAATTTTGTTATGGCTTTGAAAATATTTATTATTTTTCTAAAAATACGGTATTATTACTTTATTTAGTTTTACTATTTAGCCAAATATTCTAGCTTCTCGGCTATCGCTAAATTATTACTCTTTTGAGGTCGTAGATTATGCTCTATCCTTTATTATTATCTATAACCTTGGTGATAAACAAGGATGAAATCATTACGTAACATGAAAATGGTAATAAACTACTACACCATTTAGTAACAGCGACTGTGTATAGACCGTTCTAAAAACTTCAATTATCTCCTGTAATGTTGGTTGCATTTTCAATGAATCAGTGTGGAAACATAATATAAATATAAACATAAATAACGCTTAAGTCAGATTTACAGTTTTACATTTCAAAAACTAATTAAGCATAGTAACCTTTTGAAAAATTATTTAGATTGTCATTTTAAAAACATTTTCCCATTATGTGTAAATTGGGTTGCATAGCCCTGTTCATTTTCAATGATTCAGTGTTTACATGGGATTGTGAATTTTATTAAAGTTTGATTATAGCTGTATCATTTATTTCCATTTTAATATAATATAGGAAGTGTGGCTATTAAATAACGAGACTGATGCTGTAAAACATTTTATTTTGATTTAATTATTTAATATTTTAGTAAATTTTTTTGTGTTTCAGTACAGATTAATCGCTCGAATCGATTTCGGATGATGATTCTGTAACGTTGATTATAAACTCGGCAATATCGTCTTCAAGGTTATCAGCTACCCACATCTGACCTTCAACGATATTTACTTGACTTATATAATATCTTTAACTTTAAAAGTCTTGTCATTATCGCCACCAACATGAACTAAGGGAAATCGGGGTCCAAGACCACTTGGTGATTTTAAACCTGTACTGAGCCCTTGAAGGAATGGCTGCCGACCACTTTCAATAGCGGTGTCACACCATGCCTTACTAACCGTGTGCCGCACGTTAACCCATCCGTGTATACAGAGTTAGTATAAAGTATGGAACCCCCTGAGTATCTCCTCAACGGTTTATTATTTTTAAATAAAATTGATCTAACACCTCTCGATTTTTTCTGTGGGGTTATTTGAAAAATAAAGCATACAGAAGTAGACCCACAAATTTAAATGAGTTAGAGTTACGCATAAGAAACTTATTGCTACAAATGCCGAACGAATTTTTGCAAAATTCTTTGCAAGAATTTGAAAACCGTTTAGGATATTATCAGATAGCATAACGGCGTAATTTTGAACATTTATTATAATTTTTGTAATTCATGTTTTCAAGATTTGTTTTCATTAGTAATAACCCAAGAACATCGATAATCGAAATAATTTTACAACACTTCTCGAAAGCATGTTGCCGGGCAATAAAAATATGAATTAAACAAGGAATTCAAAATGTTAAAATATACAGGGTGTTCCATTTAAAATGACAAAGTTTATATTTATTTCCGGTGTACAGTAAATCTGATTATATTTTTGGATTCCTTGGATCTTTTTAGAAGGGGATGTCCAATTTTATGTAAAGATAATAAACCGTTGAGGAGATATTCAGGGCGTTCTATACTTTATACTAACTCTGTGTAATGTATTTACCTAAAAAGTGAACATTGTTAATTATGCCAAATACATTATTTTATAAAAATGTAATTAGAGATCGAATTAAAGGACTATGTACCTTCTTCTCGGAACGTTCTCATGCATGTTAAGAATTTATGTCCCCATCTTATAATGTCATCACGTTCAACAAGGATACTCTTTTGAAGCTCAAAACACTTTACGTCGAATAATTGACTGTATATTCTGGTCATATACATGACGATCATTGAATTGTGCACCTTTTCGTTTCATGCGTTTTTCGGACTAGCTACTGCTCCGGCTTGGTCTTCCATTTTGATAGCATACATACTACTCTATGTGCAACATACAGCATTGCTGGCTTCTGTAACAGCTGCACTAACGTTCATTGTGGCCAAGAAACAATTAAGTAAAAATTCTGGTACAACTTGTTACTGTAGACACATTTGTCAAACTGGCAAATGTGATGAATTAAACGCTCTTATAAACTGTCACTTTGATATTTCATGGTCATAGTCTGCGAACGCAATTGATTATGTGCCTTCAAACCAAATGCACACACCTAAAATTTTGCTGTAACTGTATTTTTTATACGCGATAGTACATTCATAATGAGGCATTTTTCCTTACTGCTGAAGTGTTTTCCAGTATGTCGTTTAGGTTTGCAGGACCACAATCATACAATTATAGAAATTATCCATCATTACCTTATAAGATGCCTGAATGAGATGTAGGCGTTCTGAAAAGAACTATTTTTAATAATTGGAATTAGCTTAATTCGATAAATATCGTAGAAGAAGCAAGCAATACATTTGACAGTACACGAAGTTGATATTGATTTGTTATTAAATTACATTTTACGTTTGACAACATCGCTGTGAAGAACAAGAATACCGTTATTTAGAAATGTGAATCAGTACAAAAGTAACAATAACAAAAATTATAATACACTTTAACAATACTCCAACACAAAAGACAAAACATAACAAATTAAATGTCGTTTACAAAATTGACTGTCATAATTGTTACAAGTGTTATGTAGGGAGTACACAAATTTTTGGAGACATTACACATAAACTAGAATGCATTTAAGCTTTAAAAATTGACTAAACGCGAACGTACGGCGAACAGTAAATTCGCGAACGTGTATGATTCTCACTGTTAACTCAAGTTTCCATATGTGTTGCGTTAATATTTATAGTATACTTGTTAATCAAGCCACAGAAACTCTCTTTCTGGAGGGGATTGATGGGCGTCTTGTATTACGATTAAATCCAGAAATTTTGTTGGTAGGAGGTCCATAATTGTTTCGCTGTGACAGATTGTTAACAAATCAAAATTTCAGTAATATATTTGTATGGGTTTCTAATCCACGGAGAAAAAAGCAGATACATTTTTCTATCATACTGTCCAAATGCCTTCATAAAAACTGATGCATACCACTGGTAAATGGTTTGAGGCTCCAAAACAATAAATTTTAAAAACTAAACTTTGAAACAGTAAATCTTATGTGTTGCTTAATTTTCTTATGGAGTTAGGCAATTAAGGTATGGTGTATCGTTTCCATTTTCAAGTGTTTTACACAAAATTCTTTAAAACGTACACCGCAAAGAAATTTTGGAACTGGTATATGCTTCTTTCTCATGTCATTCTTAAAAAGATTTTTTTGCGTTTTTAATTGTGCTCCATTTGTAGTAACTACGGCGGCGATCCTTTTTACACCGCATCACAATAAACGTCTCTACTAACAAAAATTCTGTGCTGTAAGTTAAATGCTAATACTTCCAATTCTATACTACGCTTAGAGAGGTAAAGATGGATTTGCACAAAAAATGTGCTTAATTAATTTTAAATATTTAACTAATTTTAAAACTGTGAAGAACAAGTTGTAATGATAACGCACTTTGGTATTGGGTCGAAAAACTGACAATAATAAAATTTGCAAGACTGTGTAGCACTATCGGCAAACTAATAAAAAGAAAACAATCAAAGATAAGAAAACAGTTGTGTATGTATTTAATGACTTAAATACATACACAACTGAAATACTCTTTTACTCACTCCGATCTAACGTTAGCGAATAACATTATACACAATGATATAAATAACTTCGAATGCAAGTCCAAAAAACATAATCTTAGCTTAAATCCTTCTAAATCTATCTTTATTTTTGACAGGTTCAAAGAAAAAATATAGAATGACTTAAAAATATTAGTTAGAGATGTAAATATTAAATGTTCACAGGTGGTACGAAACTTGGGCGTAGAAATGGACAATAACCTACGCTTTCAAGAACATGTTAACTAAAATTGCGATTTTATAGATATACGTTCGTTGCAGCACCCTCACCATATTTTATATTTAAGTAGTATGGTAGTACCCAAATACTAGGCAAAACGAACTGGCATATATATATATATATATATATATATATATATATATATATATATATATATATATATATATATATATATATCATTTGAAATAGATCCGTAAAGCTCTCTTATCATTAATTAAATTAACGTATTAAGTAAATTTTAATAAATGTTAGAAATTAATAATTTCCTGTCTTTGTTTACTACTTTTTAATTTGCTTACATACAATTTTGAAACTTTTAAAATGAAATTAAATTTGAATAGCTATCTTTTATGATATTTTACCATTTAATTTGTTCACTAATGTACGCCTACAGTTTGAAATTCTCTTACCTTTAACCATAGTACGAAACAAATTTATTTAAATATTAAACACTATTAATTTCTTTGGTTCCATTAATGCTATCAGTTCTAATAAAACTTTAACTTTTTATGATTTCTTTCATTTCACTACATTCATTGGTGTAAATAAGCAATTTGTGTCATTTGTTGGTTATATATATATATATATATATATATATATATATATATATATATATATATATATAATCAATCGTCCCTCGTTCATTTTTTCAATGTGACCAACCCAACGAAATGTACTTCTTTCATAAGAAACTGCCATCGTCTTTTCAATGCCATATTCATTCTTTATCAACTCGTTCCCACTCCATCCATTCTCGTTTTACCTCATACGCATACAGTACTTACGGGATAAACACGCTATCGCTCGTGCTATGCTCATACTTTCATTTTTAACTATGGTTCATATACTGCCAATCGATTTCCTTCCGACACTGTCTAAACTGAACATCAATTTCACCATCCATTCTACCATCTGTTGTGGACACTGCCCAAATACACAAACTAATCAAGTTGTTCTACAATTTCATCGTGCACGCTAAACACGCTACCTTCTTCTTCATATTGAGGACGTTACCAAGTCTTATCTAACTTCTTGCTCTTTTTTGAATTATTCACTCGTCTCCTCTAACCCTGACCTAGGTTCGGCTAGCTTCATTTACTGCCCTTACTGCGTCTACCACTCTTTACTCACTTACTTACTGGAGCTTCTTTTTATTTCCCCGGTCTTACGCTTTCTCCACGTCTACGAACGCACAGTACAGATACTTCTTCACGTTTAAACACTTTTCAGTCACCTGTTTCAGTACAAAAATATGATCCATTCATCCACTTTTGGACACGAAGCCACCTGTAGCATCCAAAATTGTACTTTGTGTTATTGCACGTAATCTATCAATCAAAACCCGTCCAAATACCTTTGCAGGTATACTAAACATCAAGCTTTACACATCCATATTTCAGCATTTCGGTACTCTATCCACGTTGGCCATTCTCTCCATTTACCGGTGCATAAGATGCAATAAAATTTGTCTTTCGAAATTCCACTTTCATTCTAATCCAAATTACTCGAGGGGATACAAATTCATACTGGTCATCGCACCTTTTCGCTCTTTCACTTACAATAACTCCAACTCCTTCTTCCATTCATTATATTCATACTTCTAACATTCAACATACCAACTCCTCATTCGGTGGTCACTAACGGGGCCTATCTGTTTCAATCCCGGCCACCTCTCATAGCCAAAGAGGCCCGAGGAACTCATACCAATTTTGTCAGTAACTAAATAGCAGGAAAACCGGTTACTAGAAAGTCGTGCCTCGGACGATGCAACATTCCCTACTAACGGTGTCATCCTACTACCGCTCATTGTTGATATAAGTTAACCTACTTTCCACAAACGCGGTCAGCTTTCCGGTTATCCTAGACGTCCCCAACGTAGTTAGGTATAACCTAATATCCCTACCCAAAGGAGACAACGTTGCAAACCAGGCAATAGTTGAACCATGCTACGGCCACTAGGAGGCTTAGGTGGTCCGCTGATGGCTCGAGAACCTATTACTTGCATTTCCAAAAAATTCATTTGCACGAACAGATCTGAGTACCGGTCAATTGAAAGATATTTTGTTCTCGTTAAAGGAGTGCCCAGAAACGGGACTAGAACATGTGAAATGAAACTGAAAAAAATAACACTTCTGCAAGTTTTTTATAAAATTATTGTAAAGTTTAATTTAATTGTACGTAGATATCGAACATAAGCAGGAATTTCTAGGACAATTAGAATAATAATAATTTATTGTCATAGTAATTCATTCAAAGTGAACATCGACATTGTCAATATATAAAAAAGTAAAGAAATTGGTTATTTGTAGAAATCATTTATATTATATAGACACCTAGAGATCAGATGTTGCTTGACAGCGCGTTAGATTTATTTTCGTATGTTATAACCTTAATCGCCACAGGTAGTGAATGAAATGCTTTTATACAAGAATAATGTGGCCCTTTTTCACGTCTAGACGTTCAGTGTAAAGGAAGGTAGTTTGAAGAATTTCTAGCAAAGAGGTTTGTGTTCTTTTACACAAACACAACTAAAGAGTATATGTATAAAGATGGAACCATTAATATTTTAAGTTGTACGAAATAATTTTTATCTGAAGTGCATGGTTATACATCCACAATACACCTAATAATTTGTTATTGGGTGAAAAAACATCTTCTAAATAAGAACTTGAGACCCAAAACATAATACCATAAAGTAGAATGGATTGGACATTAGAAAAATAAAACGTGTTTATGGCATCGATAGATTGTGATTTCAACTGCCTTATTAAGTAACAAATTGAACTTAATTTCTTTCGCAACTGAATGCAATAGTTAAACCACTTCAACTGATTATCCAGTGTACTACCTAGAAATCGTATTTCTTCTTGTTGAGGTTTTTCTTCATTTAACTTTTGATAAGTTATAACGCTTGAAGCTGATTGTGATAACTCTTGAATATTAGAGGCTGAAAAATGCAAGATGTGTCGTTCGCGAATGGATAGGTAGATTGTATTTGGAGGCTTTCACGTAAATCATTAGAATATAACAAGAAAAGGAGTGGTCCCAATATTGATCCTTGTAGGACACCTTGATTCACAATAGATGGTTTGGAATAAAAAGCTTTAATAATGTTATTGTCCAGATCTGTTACACAGAGTCTTAAAGTTCGGCCCTCTAAGTAAGATTTTATCAGTTTCGCACTCTTACCTCTAAATCCGTACTGCTCAAGCTTTCATAAAAGCACTTTGTGATTCAAAATGTCAAATGCTTTTGACAAATAAAAAAAACACCAACGGCATAGTTACGGAGTTATGGAGTGAAATATTGCTTTTTGAGTAGATGAATTAAGCGTAAAACCAAAATGCGATTTAGAGATAATAGCATTTTTGCAAGCAAATAGCATTATTACTTTAAATTAAGCCACATTTTTCGCCTAGGCTTTAGCTTAAACTTCGAAATATTAGATTTTCATGACTATATTAGCAACAAATCTCTCAATTAGGTACTTAGAACTTCATAGAAATTCAATTAAAGTAAGTTCATTTTTATCATCGGTAACCAATTATTCGCTTAACTTCTAATGGGGTGATTAAAATTCATGTAACATGAAAGTTAATTCTCCCTGCCACAGAGCAAACATCGTTGAATCTTGGATGTCGATCAATAAAGTTAAAAGATTAAACTGGCCAGCGCAATCCCCGGAATTAGATCCACTAGAAAACCTATGGCGGAGGATTTCTAGCATTATTTGAAGAAAAAAACCCACAAAAAAAGTGAAATTAATTGAATCCCTAATTGATGCCTTGTATCACAGCGTTACGAAAGAATAATTACAAAAGTTGGTGCACTCTATGCCAAAAAGGTGTGAATTAGTTATTAAAAACAAAGGATGGCCTTTTAAGTACTAAAAAAGTTTACAATTAATTTAGTGTGTTTTAAAATAATCGTCTTGGTGTAAGACCGTATTGTTGTATATAATGTACCATTTTCTGTTTTGAAATAAATATAATACATACATCAGTTTTTTATGGACTATTATTATTACTAGTATTGTGTATTTAAAAAAAATTAGTTTAAAAAACAATTTATCTTATTTTCTTGGGTGATGCAGAACTTTTTCACACCACTGTGTGTAATATCCTGCTAGTTTTATTACCTTTGTTGGTATTTCATTAAACCTGACGATTGTGTTAGAAAGTTGAGATATAATGACGGTGCTTATTTCATTAGGTGTCGTTGGGAAAAATTACATTGCATTATCATTAACATTAGTATTACTAAGGATGTGTTTATTATGCGCAGTATTGTTTGTGGTCTGATATGTATCTGAAAATTTATTTGCAAAGGCACGTACTACTACCTGAGGGTCTGTAATTACCGCGTTATTTATGTTAAGTTCAAATTTATTGTTCTTGCATGGTTTACCTGTATAGGATTTAAGTAATTTCCAAGCAGCCTTTGATTTGTTTTTTGAGTTAGAAATTTTACTTTCGTTAAGGGAAATTTTATATTGATTTACGTAGTGTTTGTACATTTTTTTTCAAGAATATGTTTTTATTAACATCTTTTTGCCCAGTTGATCTTATTTCATTCATAAATATTTTGTGAATATATATATATATATATATATATATATATATAATAATATGTCACAATTACAAAATGTTTGCTAATTTTGCTAATTAATTAAACAAAATCAATTTGCACCTCATTGCATTAACTAAATAAGCACTTAAAAGTATTTTTTTAGGTTATATTTGTAAGCATAATTTAGGTTGGTAATACTGCATTCATAGATCCGTAGGAGGTACGATAACAGTAGCACCAACATAATTTTGGTGAGAAAAAACCTGAAATGCTTTATAAAAATGTTATTTGGTTTGATGTAAAGCAGCACAAAATACGTTGTATTACTCGAGCTGAATACCATAGCGTGACTTACTTCCATGCTGCGCTCGGTCTGTGGCCTCTCGCGGTATGACCGATAATATAAATTACTATTACAAGGCAGGGGTCAATAGATAAACTACACTTTCACACACCCTGGAAACATTTCTTTCATCACAGATAAATCATCTACTGGACGAGGCTTGCGAATGAAAGGTTAGGATTTGATTGACTCTACAAAACAGTTTTATACATAACGATTTCTGATAACAATGCAGTGAAATTATTATTACTCATTATTACATTTTACACACCACAACATCCTATATTCATTTATTTACGCAAATATGGAATAAAACAGTAGAAGCGTCTCAAGAGATTAATTCATATTCAATAAATTGTGTGTATGGAAGAATCCTCTTACTCCATATAGTAATGGATACAACGAAATAATTTGTCACAATGCATTTCCACTATTGCCAAATTCACTTATATCTTCATTGTAACGTGGGTGTAGTGCTTATAGGGGGTGTTTCATAGGTAAAACGAAATACGTTACCCGCAAATAAAGGGCACTTGGGTGATTCGAAATAACCTAGGTTTACTGGGTCTAACGCTTTTAATAACTGAGATATAGGGTGTTTTATCAATTTAGTCCGATACTTTTATAAGCCATAACTTTGGAACCACCATAAGCTCAATCGTCCACTGCAAAAATTTGAGTCAAAATCCAGGTCCGCCTTTAGGAAAATTTTTAAAATTTTATAATTCCCAAAACAACACCCTGTATATCAGATTTTTAAAAATTGGACCGAATATTTTAAAAGTACGGAAAAAACTTGCACTGAAATATTTTTATACGTGCGCATTTCATTCTACTAATAAAATTTTTAAAGCCAAAATTAAATAAACGGATTATTAACATTTTCCTGATCCCTAACTTTAGAAGCGTCCGGTAGATTTCTTTCATATTTGGTGTAGATATAAAATCCAGGACATTTTTACAAGTGCAGATTATATTCTACTGCTAAAATTATTAAAGCCAAAGTTCATTAAATGCGTTATTGTCATTTTTGCACGATTGAACTTTTTCGTTTATTTACCATATCTGTTTCCAAGACAGTAGGATATGTTTACTGGTTGCTACGCCCAACTCGTCGGTAAGTATTTACTTACCGACGACTTTTACTTACCAATGCACAATTATATATAGGTACTATACTTCACAACAATAAGAAAAAAAAATTGGACATTTCTACTTAAAACGTCACTTTTGACTTTTCGGTTATTTAGTAGATATTAAATAATTTCAATTGTGGTAAATTTAATACAATCGTGCAACGAACATTAAGGGTTGTACCCTTACTGTTCTTGATACTAAATATACTATTTCCTGCGTCATAACTTTAGAACCATGTTACCGATTGTAAGAGCTTAAGCTAAATTCCAGGATTGTCCTAAAAAAATTGTACTATTTGGGTAAGTCCCAAAATATTAAAAATTGCAGATTTAATTTAATAGTAGATAATTCTAGTCAATGATAAAAATAAATTCCTTTTTGTTCGCCATATCTTGGGAAATTTTTTTAATTAATATTAATAAAATGTCAGTAATAAGAGACGTACTTAAATAAAAAATAAATAAATAAATAGATACATAAATAAATAAATGCATAAAAAAATTAATAAGTAAATAAATTATTTTATTTTTTATTTTTTTTATATTATAACCCAGAAGTCAGTATAAGGCGCATTGGATATTCATTAAATGTACCCCGTACTACCGTTTGGAGAAGATTAAAGAATTTAGTTTACACTCATATCATATTCAAGAGGTGCAGAGATTGGAACCTCGTGATTTTGAATTAAGGTTAAATTTTAGTCGGTGGATACTAAGAACATGAAGAATAATTAGTAGGTGTTTATTCACCGATTAAGCCATATTTACCAGGGATGGGGTTTTCAATCTTAGAAACTCTAATATTTGGGCTGACGAAAATCCTTTTGCTACAAGACAAACACATTCGCAATATAAATTTTCGGTTAATGTATGGTGTGGTGTTTTAGACAATCGTCTTATTTTCCTAACGTAAATTTCCGAAATAAGTGGATAGGTAGCGGTGGACCCTATGTCTGGCCTACTCGTTCACTATACTCCAACCCAGTGGATTACCACGTTTGGGAATATCTGAAAACGAAAGTATATGCCTCGGAGATTAATAGCAGAGAAGAACTTCTTAACAGAATAAATAAGGCTTGTGAGGAAATGAGGGGTAACCCATTAATAATCAGAAAGGCTACTCAGAACATACTTATGAGAGCTCCAAAATGTATTGAACAAAACGGTTGACATTTTGAACATCTATTAAAATAAGTTTTTTATATGTATGCGTTTTTGTTTTAAAGAATTTTCATACATTTTGTTAAAATATTTTCTCACGTTTTGAAAATATATTCAGTTAAATGTTTTCTATTTTTTCAACAACTTAATCTTTACATTTTATAAAATTAACATACTAAAATTATCATCGCATACTTAAGCAGATTTTTAAAACGCCGCATAAAAAAATCTCTACACATATAATTTAAATTTTTCCCTTGTTTTAGTTGTAAATATTTAAATATGGATAAGTAAATAGTGTTAACCAATAATAATCCATTTATTGAATTTTGGCTTTAAAAATTTTATTAGTGGAATGAAATGCGCACATAAAAATATTTCATTGCAACTTATTTTTTTCGGTACTTTTAAAATATTCGGTCCAATTTTTAAAAATCTGATATACAGAGTGTTGTTTCGGGAATTATCAAATTTTAAAAGATTTCCTAAAGACGGACCCGGATTTTGACTCAAATTTTTGCAGTGGACGATTGGGCTTTTGAAGCCATATACCTGTATCAAATATGAAAAAAATCTACAGGGTGGTTCCAAAGTTATGGCTTATAAAAGTACCGGATTAAACAGATAAAACACCCTATAACGTTAGACCCAGTAAACCTAGGTTATTTTGAATCACCAAAGTGCCCTTTATTTGCGGGTAACGTATGTAGGTTTACCTATGAAACAACCTGTATAATGACTGGATGTAGTTTAGATATTTTGACTAACCATTTTGGAGTTCTATTAGATCTTATTAACCTTTTACCAGAAAATAAAGGGAATAACTTTAACGTGAGCAAGAGTCCATATTTTCTTTGAACATCTTAAAGATAAAAATTTACTGAGGTATGATTTTTCAACTCTTAAAAGAATTTAATTCTGATAATTTATGCAATTTTTGAACAATTTTATTGATGTCTTCTGACCTTACGTTTCATTGCAGAGAAAGCGTAGTCCTAGTAACAGAAAAGAGTGGATCGACCACTGAATTAAACTATTTAGTAAGCAACTGCAAGATTGATTTATCAAAGATTCCAAGCGGTTGGGCTTTCAGTGTAAGTATAACAAACATTGATAATCCACCAAAAGCAATGTCGACTTCAGTTAATGAAATAAACAACAATAAAATAAAAAACATGAAGAATATTACTATTTATATAGATCAAATATTCTTTCCAGATTAATAAGTTTAATAAATATTTTATGGATGTTCTCACACACACTAAATAAAATTGACAACAAATTACCTCCATCAATCTTTTACGACAGAAAAATCAAGTAAGAAAGCATTATTAGTAGAAAGGGTCCCGCACAGGACAAAATGGAATGTGGAGTCTGTGGGTGGGGTTGAATTCTTTCCGGGGGCGTATTTCAACCTCTTGGCGTAATTTATCCCATAATTAAGGCCCTTTTAGCAATATTAAAGCCTTTTTGGCGGTCTAACCCCCTGGTTAAGGGTGTTGGAAGCCCTTAGGGTGTGGTTTAGCGGTCATTTTGTTTGAGTTAAGAGGGGGTTAAGACTAGATAAGGCCCTTATGGCTTCATTAACTCGTAGCCACACCCACTCCTTTTACCTGATTGGTTGTACATGTATTCCGATTGGTCCTTAGCCCCACCACTCAATTCTCTGCATTCTGATTGGTTATGGTGATATCCAATAAGGGGGGGCTGATGTTAACTTATAAGACAGGTGTAGGGCTTCGCAACTTGCTCTTGAGGCTTCGCCCCCTTGTCGTGATCGGAACTTGTTCGGGGAGTTCGTGCATTGTCGAGACCCCATTGGCGGGAAATTTGAATTTACTAAGTAGCTTAATGCTAACTTGTAAGACAAGTGTAGGGCTTCGCAACGTGCTCTTTAGGCTTCGCCCCCTTGTCGTGATCGAAACTTGTTTGGGGCCTTCGTCCGATTGACGGGAAATTTTAATTTGCATTATAATAAGGGGCCAAACACTCCATGGTAAATAAACAAGCTGCTTTTTATTTACAATTTTGATGATACACATGTGATTTAAAACTAACACCGATTTCATTTCGTAAGGCAGCTATAGGACGGTGTTTTATTTTATCCAAGCTCATCATTATCATTAGACAACCATAATAACAATAATATCCCACAAATTAACGTGTACAAAATCTCTTTATTATAGCAAAACTGACATTTGCACCTTAATTCTTTTTAGCTTTTCCTCGCATTAGTAAGAAAAATATCATTTATATTCTCTTAATACAATACTAACTAAATTTCCATTATAATTTCACAATATTAGTTGCATTATAAATCAAGCTGCAGCAATCGTTTTTCAACCAACTCCGATTGCTTACTTAATGCGACTCTTTTTGATCGCTTTCTTAACGCGACTATTTTAAAAACTGCACATGCCGCGTATTTCAACATTTCCAAACTGAACATATAGACAACTTATTGAAACAAACTCAATCTTTTCATCTTAATATTAATTACATTCAAATACAAATAAACAATAACCATTTTTTTATCCAGAAAGATAATATATAAATATCTAATCTTGTATAATTTAGCGCTCCCGTTACAGCGTGGTTCTAAAAGGTATTTCCAATTAATGACTAAACTATGTGACAATTAGTATTTTTTCCTTTTTACTCCGCCAACAAAAACCGTAATTAGGTCCGTAAATTAATTAAATAGTCACCGTTGAATATCGATAAGAACTAAATTGGGTAATATAAGTAATTGTGCCGTGATTCGTAATGAACGTCAATTTTTATTGCCATTAATTATAAATAGAAATTTTCTCTTGTTTATTCTGAAACTAAAACTTATTAAGTACTATAAATAATTACACCGTTAATATAAATGCTTTCTTTTTGTTATTCCGAAATTAAAACTTAATAAGTTATAATTTTTATAATAAATAATAGTGTGTATCTTATCAATATAATTAAGAGAGTTTTAAATTAGTGAAACAAGTTATAGTTAACAACTTCATAGTATCGATTAATTTATTTCGTGGAAAATTGCACTGTTAAATAATAGTTTCATTGCAAATAATTAAAGTTAAACCTGAAATAAGTTCTATCATATGAACGAGGTAAACAACTACAATTGAAATTGTAATCTCGTCCCCAATGTGATAAACTACTTGTAATAAAATATTCCGACCGTTGACAGATGTGTCAAACAGTAACCAGCTTCTGGAATTGCATGATTTTCAGTTGATATAAGTGTTACTAATTCCTAATTAAACCGTTAGATAGATAAGTATTTGTTGTTAATGGAAACTGGCCGAATTATATATCAGTCGTTCTGTTATTTCACAAATAATAATTTTAGCACGATAATAGAAATATTAATCCAGTAATTGATTTAATATCAATTAAAACAAATTGTTACGCTGTCACCTCATCGTTAAAATTATGGAATTTCCAGCCGTTCCCACCTTTTAAATGCCATACTCTATATAGGTAAGTGCTTTTACCAAAATGATTATCTTTCGTTCTCACTGTATAAAGTACAGACGAAAAGAAAATTTTGTGAATTAGTATGGAGAAAAAATTAATTAATATATTCAACTTAGTAAATACTTGTTCTGTAAACGAGTATAAAAATTTAGATAAATTAATTTTGACAAGTAGTAAAAAGTTGCTTTGCTTCAGAGCACCGTTTTGATTAAACCGTAATCAGTGAAATTTAAATAAATTCACAGACTTCATATTTACTAAGAATCACTCATTTTCATCCATGATTGTTTGTCAAGGGTCCTGTGACCGTTGTCTACCGCATCCACCGTCCGCCCGATATCATTGAGTTTTAAGTACATCTTCTACCATCAGGATTCGACCTTGAATTTTATCCTGCACAGGGAAACCCAACGCAGCCTGTTTGGAAAACCGTATACGTTCAGGAGTGGACCCAAAGACCGTCAGAACAATAGTTTATCTTTCGGTGGCTCCCGAATCCGTTTTTCAACCTCCTGGAAAGACAACCGACATTCGTAGTCCGTCCAGGAGTGGTCATAAGTATTCATAATTACCGTAACATAACTTTCTTTAAATGAAATATTCCCAAGCAAGGTTTAATTTTTGTGTTGGACTTCGTTGAGGGCAAGCTTTACTTGCCACCCATTACAACTATAACCTTCTTATTCTTATTTATTTAATTTTCCATTTTCCTATTTTTTAAACGACGATTTTTTTTAATCAAAATTTGAAATTTTAGGGAGAAAACGCTTTGTTTACGGATATAGCAAATCTTGAATTTGTAATGTGTATTGATTGATAAGCGAATTTTGGTCTGAAAATATTTTTGACGAGTGACAGAATTCGTAACAGGTGAAGTTACATCCGCGCACACGTAATAACGTGATTAATTTTCCAAAAGTATGCAAAATGTATTTCCTCCTCCACTTCTAAGTCTGTAAAGAAGTAAATACCATCTCAAATCAAAAAATTATCTCCTAAAGGTGGGAGTTTTACAAAACGCACGGATACAGTGTAAAATATCAGTGTTTTTCTTTATGGTTCAAGTACTCATTCTACAATAATTGAAACCGTACTCCTATCTTTTGTATTTAGGGTGTGAAATGAAGTAAGGGTTACACATAATTAAGGAGTATTTACGGCGATTGAGCATTATAGTATAGTATCAAGAACAGTAAGGGACGTTTACCGGTCGACGATAGCGAAGCCTCAAATTTGGCCGGACATCGATCAACCCTTAACGTTCGTGATGCTCATACTATTCTTTGCACGATGGTATTAAATTTACCACAATTGAAATTATTTAATTTCTGCTAAATAAACGAAAAGTCAAAAGTGACGTTTTAAATAGAAATGTCCACATTTTTTGTCCTTGTTGTTCTGAAATATAGGTAGTATATATAATTTTACGTTGGTAAGCAAAAGACGTCGGTAACTAAAATACTTACCGACGAGTTGGGCCTCTCAACCAGTAAACATATCCTACTGTATTGGAAACAGATACGGTAAATAAACGAAAAAGATCAGTCGTGCAAAAAATACTTTGTTAATAATTTGACTACATTACCTATAGAACATCAATCTTTTTAAAATATTATTTAGAAGTTTGCTGAATTAGAAGTAAGAAAAAACACTTTTACTATTTTACGCGGTTTTATTTTTTACAGTACTGTATTATTGTATGTGGTTTGTTCAATATACGTTTGTTACGTTCTTTAATAGATATATGTTACTCACTCATTCCACCTCATTATCTTATAAGTAGAATACTATTATTACTGTTCGTGTTCAATGTAAACGATTCTTAGTACTTAAGTATACAAAATGTAGTTATCCTATGCGTGGTGCTTTCTTTTTAGTATAAAAATTGTTGAAATTCTTCATTCTTGTGTGGTTTTTATTGTTAGCGCCCTCGTTACGATGACTATTGCATACGTATGTCAACTTAACCCCATTAACCAATGAAATTACACAAATTTCACATTTCGGATCTCTTTTCAATTAAGAGATTAGTGGTGAATAACACTTTTCATGTTATCAAAAAAGTAACTACGATAAATACAATATATATATATATACAGGGTGTGGCAACTGTCGTTGAATAATGGCTCGGATATTGAAAATAAATTGTTTATATAAAAGTTGTTCATAGTCAAGTTTTCTATCACGTAAACATATATGCGCATACAGGGTGTTTCGTTCAGGCCAAGCACAACCAAACTTTTTTATTTTAAATGGAACACCCTGTATGTTATTGCATATTCTGATTCTTGGTTTCATTTTAGATCAACTTTATGTATAACATGTAATTGTAAGGTCTAAAATGGACTGTTTCCGAGTAATTCGACTTTTTTTGTAAAAACTGACGTCTGTTGCAGTCTCTAAAAAATCTAATACCTCAGGAACTGTGCAACTTAGAGAGATGCGGTTTGCACCCTCAGATTAAGCATGAATTGGTACAACTTTTCCATGTGTGGACAATAGTACCGAAGACAGGGGCTACCAAATAGAGGGCGCCGAATTTTAAAATTTTGAAACATACGTAACTATGTTTTCTTAAATGGAACCCTAACATTTCTTATACAAAATATGCGGCTGCAACTAGATGGCGCACCTGCACACTTCAGTATTGTTGCGAGACAATTATTAGACGAATGATTCCATGAACGATGGATAGAAAGAGGGAGATCGATTGCTTGGCCGCCAAGATCGTCAGATTTAAATCCCTTAGATTTTTTCTATAGGTTTATTTGAAAAATTTGGTATATCAGGAACCACCAACTACTTCTAACAACATGAAACTGCGTATAACACAGGTTTTCGGACAGATTACGCCAGAAAGATTAGTGTATGTACAAATTTCTTGCGCCCACATAGAACAGATACTTTGACGTTTTCATTAGTATAATTTTGTATATATTTTTTAAAACCTTAATCCTAGTTTTGAAAATTTTTTAGAGAATAAGTAGTTTCCATTTGTTTTTCATTTGTTTAAACGCCTACCGCGTAGTATACGGCAAAAATTGTTACAATAATATTAAAACTTAAAAGAACAATAAAACGATTAAAGTTAAGTATAGAGAATGTAATGGATGTTTGATAGACAATTTAAAAACGAATTAAAAAGTGTATAAAAAGTGTTAGGGTTCTATTTAAAAAAAATGGAGTTACGTATGTTAGAACATTTAAAAATTCGGCGCCCTCTATTTGGTACGCCCTGTATTCGGTCCCATTTTCCACAAAGGGAAAAGTTTGCCAATCATGCTTAATCCGATATTTCAAATGGCACCTCTCTAAGTTACACATTTCGTGATATATTCGATTTTTTAAAGACTGCAACAGACGTCAGCTTTACAAAAAAAAAAGAATTACTTGGAAACAGTATATTTTAGACCTTACATGTGGTACGTAAAGTTGATCTGAAATGAAACGAATAATCAGAATGTACAATAATATACAGGATGTTCCAATTAAAATAAAAAAGTTTGGTTGCGCCTGGGCTGAATGAAACACTGTATATTCAAAAACAATTTTACGTGAGTAATAATTTTACCTGACTATGAACAACTTTTATATAACCAATTTTTATTTATTTTCAATATCCGAGCCATTATCCACCAAATACAGACAGTTGCCACACCCTGTATATATATATATATATATATGTATATATATATATATATATATATATATATATATATATATATATATATATATATATATATATATATATCGGCGAGTCACTATGCACGTACTTACTGTTGATAATATTACATTTATTTGTATTACCCTCGCTCTCATTAAAATCATTCCAATTTTATTACATTTTACATTCAAGCAGGATATTCATCTAGTACTTCTCACAGCTCGGTTCCACTCGTAAATATCGGTAATAGTCAAACCACTATTATTTATATTTATATATAATTGACAAACTAACATAAATTTCAATAAGTGTCCTAGTTGTAAGTATATAGTTTATATATAATTGGTGACATATTCGATTTTTTAAAGACTGCAACAGACGTCAGCTTTACAAAAAAAAAGAATTACTTGGAAACAGTCCATTTTAGACCTTACATGTGATACGTAAAGTTGATATAAAATGAAACGAATAATCAGAATGTACAATAATATACAGGGTGTTCTAATTAAAATAAAAAAGTTTGGTTGCGCCTGGGCTGAATGAAACACTGTATATTCAAAAATAATTTTACGTGAGTAATAATTTTACCTGACTATGAACAACTTTTATATAACCAATTTTTATTTATTTCCAATATTCGAGCCATTATCCACCAAATACAGACAGTTGCCCCACCCTGTATATATATATATATATATATATATATATATATATGTATGTATGTATATATATATATATATATATATATATATATATATATATATATATATATATATATATATATATATATATACAGGGTTAGTTAAAAGTATGGAGACGGCGATTTATTGTCGTTAATATTCATTTTAGGAAATTATGTTCAATACAAAAGTTTGTTATGAAATTATTATCTATATTTGAGAATACTTGAATTATTTTTTTCTTCAATTGTTTTTAAGTTATGACGTCATCCATATTTTTTTTAAATGACAACCTATATTTCTGATTATTGATTTCGATAGTACATTCTATTCTCTTTTCAACGGTATAAAAGTTTCAATATGTTACATTTGAAAAAAATTGAGAAAAAGTGCCTTAATGTTCAAATATTAAAGATCCATTAAATTAGCAGAATTAATTAACATGGTAACTAGACTCATTTATTTGTAATATTTGACATAAACAATAACCACTGATAAAGTTACCTCGTTCGAGTTTGTTTATCGCCTCGCTTTTGTCTATCTAGATGACATCATTTACATTTATGGATTTTGTGATGGAAATGCGAGAGCTGTCGTTAGGGAATATGAACGAAGATTTCCCAACAGGAGGATTCCAAATCACCAAACCTTTTCTTCTGTGTTTCAACACGTTCGAACTCATGGTTCATTTCCATCAGTTTCAATAAGATCTGATCGCCCTGTGGAGTTAAATGTGAATGAGCAAGAAAACATTCTACAGATGGTTGATCGGAGTCCAGGGTTGAGTGTTAGAAGAATTTCTTCTCGAACGGGAGTCCCCCGTATGTCAGTATGGCAAACATTACATGATGGGCTTTTGTATCCCTATCATACACAAAACGTTCAGCACCTTGAACCTGGAGATTTTGCTTTGCGGTTGAATTTCTGCCAGAGAATTTCCTCCTGCAATTTCGTCATATATATATATGTAACATTTTAAAAGTCCTAATATCCGAAAAAAAAAAGAATCTGCGGCAAATTTCAACAACACATGGCAGGTCTTCTGCTTTATTGACCAAAGCTACTAGCATAGTGATAGCTTGATTTGGCAAAAAGACTTCATTTTTCCGTTCTATTAATCGTTGCTTTAAATTTGATTGAACCATATATACTTCTATTATTGGAGATTTTTCATATTTCCACCTGCAGCATACATTTATGAAATGTAGAAGCTTGTGAGTGAAGAAGCCATAGCTAAACTTCAGAAAAATTGTTTTTAAAACTACGAGTATTAAGAATCAATGTGGACCATTTTTCTTGACAGAGAAAGTACCTTTGTTATGGTTTGAATATTTTTAATAATCGTTTTACTATCCCGACAGTTTTTGATATTCAACATTAACAAACTCACAAAATGCTTTTAATTACTCAACAGTATCAACGTAGAAATAGCGATAGATTTTGGCAATAATGGTTTCGATGTCAATAGGCAAGTAGTTTGCTGATGTTTGAATACAGATTTCAAGATATGAACAGCACAGAAGAGCACAACTAAAGGTCTTTAAAGTAACTACTCAACTTTATGATAGACGTTATATTGGCCAAGTCTGGCTATTCCTCAAAAATTGCAGTTTGTGTTGTTAGCGCACATTGCCTTTACTTTTATAGTTAATTCGTTTTTTCCAACCGTTTTAATAATTTATTCGGGTATAATGTCTGAAGCCTCACCTCGAAGATCTTGAACTGTCAAAAGTTTTACTTGAATATGCTTGTCTTTTATAAAATATCTTATACGGTCGAATGATGGCCGAAATTAAAATGATACATACATAAGGAACAAATCGTATAATGGTACCTATATGAACGTGTTATGATGGTTCTTAATCACAAGGATGATTTTTACCGAGGAGCGAGCTTGTGAGCAAAGGGTGTAAATTATCCGAGTGAATACGAGCCACAAGTGCGTGTAATACTATGATTTATCTACGATCGACCATTTAGTCAGCCAGTAACACAATTAACATACAAACAAAAATATAAAATGCTTAATAAACAATAAACAAAAATAAAATAGTACCGTAATCATTTTTTACTACTTTGAGTGGCATCATGAAAATTTATTGTCATAGTACCATGTTTAATAAATGTGATGGAATTCGGTTGCGAGTTTGTTTTTGTTTTCGTCTGAAAGCAAGTATTTCGTTAAGAGGAATGAGGATTTTTTGATTTTTATGGTTTTGCATAAATGTCCGAGTTAATAGTAGAAATTTTATGAGCAATACTAATTTTATTTGCAGGGAATTGCCTCCGTTGTCGAATTCCCACTTCAGCGGCGTTCAAGAGCGGTGATCACGACCCCCGTCTATTAAAACTGTTGCGAAAGTAGTGCCCTGTGTATAATTTAGTTTGCGGGGTACAATTCTTTTGGCCATTTCCGCAAATATATCGATGCTAATTTTTGGTTAGTACATTTACCCTTTTGATAGTTAATAAAACACCGGGGGAAGGCATGCATATTTTTCGTAAATGTTATAAAAATCTGAAACTGTAAAACTACGCACGATTTTAAGTGTTTGAACACTTGTATCGTGGAGGTGCTTAATGTCGTCTGCCTTCACAGAATTTCATCCACATGTTCTGGATGCTCCATTAAACGCCATTGTTGCTGCAATCTGAGAAAATGTTATATAAAATTAATGTGAACCTTGACCTGATATAAGATATTTTACCTGTCTTGGTCTTCAAATATAATTCATTAGGTGCATTTTTACATTCCTGTATACTACACGAAGGTAAAGGGAAGGTATAAAAAAATTATAATTTGAGATTTTGACGAATCTTTATATTGTTAGGGTCCCTGTATTCATTTTGGCCGTTTTTGGCATACCGCCGGTGTGTCTGTGTCCGTGTCCGTGTCCGTGTCCGTGTCCGTGTCCGTGTCCTTGTCCGTGTCCGTGTCCGCGTCTGTGTCCGTATCCGTGTCCGTGTGTGTCCTGTGTCTGTGTCTGTGTCTGTGTCTGTGTCTGTGTCTGTGTCTGTGTCTGTGTCTGTGTCTGTGTCTGTGTCTGTGCCTGTGCCTGTGTCTGTGTCTGTGCCTGTGCCTGTGTCTGTGTCTTTGTCTGTGCTGTGTCTGTGCCTGTGTCTGTGTCTTTGTCTGTGTCTGTGTCTGTGTCTGTGTCTGTGTCTGTGTCTGTGTCTGTGTCTGTGCCTGTGTCTGTGTCTGTGTCTGTGTCTGTGTCTGTGTCTGTGTCTGTGTCTGTGAAGGTATAAAAATTATAATTTGAGATTTTGACGAATCTTTATATTGTTAGGGTCCCTGTATTCATTTTGGCCGTTTTTGGCATACCGCCGGTGTGTCTGTGTCCGTGTCCGTGTCCGTGTCCGTGTCCGTGTCCTTGTCCGTGTCCGTGTCCGCGTCTGTGTCCGTATCCGTGTCCGTGTGTGTCCTGTGTCTGTGTCTGTGTCTGTGTCTGTGTCTGTGTCTGTGTCTGTGTCTGTGTCTGTGTCTGTGTCTGTGTCTGTGCCTGTGTCTGTGTCTGTGTCTGTGCCTGTGCCTGTGTCTGTGTCTTTGTCTGTGCTGTGTCTGTGCCTGTGTCTGTGTCTTTGTCTGTGTCTGTGTCTGTGTCTGTGTCTGTGTCTGTGTCTGTGTCTGTGTCTGTGTCTGTGCCTGTGTCTGTGTCTGTGTCTGTGTCTGTGTCTATTACTGTGTCTGTGTCGGTGTCTGTATCTGTGTCTGTGTCTGTGTCTGAGTCTGTGTCTGTATCTGTGTCTTTGTCTGTGTCTGTGTCTGTGTCTGTGTGTGTCTGTGTCTGTGTCTGTGTCTGTGTCTGTGTCTGTGTCTGTGTCTGTGTCTGTGTCTGTGTCTGTGTCTGTGTCTGTGTCTGTGTCTGTGTCTGTGTCTGTGTCTGTGTCTGTGTCTGCGTCTGTCTCTGTGTCGGTGTCTGTGTATATAATAAGATCATTTATGTGTAGTAGAAGAAGTGTAGGAGCTATCACTGATCCCTTTGGTACGCTCACGTTAATGCAATCTTCTTTTGAAAAGAAGCCATCAACTAAGACACGTATTCGTGGTAACAGTTATACCAATCATTAGGCAACTGTTACGTAAGCGAAGCTTTGTTGAAATGCTATCTTAAGCTTAATTAGGAATGGCGTATGCTGGATGTCGAGTTTCACATATTTTGCTCTGATACCATTATGTAAAGGTTGGTCATGAGTAATAGGCAATGAAACACATACGTGGAATCTCCTCGAAAAATGTTTTCGAAGGTTACCCATATTGATAAACGGCGTCCTTTATAGTGGGGTTGAATTTGACCTTTGACTTGGAAGGGCCAAAATAGCGTGTCTTTAGTTTAATTGGTAAGCTATCGTTTAGTGAAAAAAATATTAAAAAATCTAGATCTTTGACTGAGTAGTGTAATTATTAAAATTTTGGATTACAATAATTTATAAATATCTTTACATTATTTTGGGTATATTTATGCATAGGTATAGGTATAGGTATAAGTTGGTGGCGTTGGATCACATCCGCTTTCTGTACAGCGCGATTCACGGAGCGTCAGTTTATTGTAGTTTATTCCCTATTAAGGTATGTAATTATCTTCATTGCGTTCTAGTACTAATGTATTATATTTCAAAAGGGAAACTTCAAGTTCCTTAAGTTTGTAGCTGTGGAAACCCCAAAACTAGCCCATGATCTGGGTTTAGCTTTCTGTCATTAAATCTTGAAGTGCGATATTCTATTTTTCCTCCGGTGTCTTTTTTTAAATTCTTTCATTGAGTTAAGAAAGGGAAGTTATAAGGGGCTATGGTTTCCATACATACAAATATATAAACACATACTTATTTTTACTTGTCGTTCTGTAGAACGGTCTTAAATCGCCCTAACTGATCAAAAATTAATTCTTAAAATTAACACAATTACAAATGTGGTTAAAATCCAATGTTTTCAAAATGTCAATAGGTTATTCAAAGTAAGCAAGTAAAATAGATATCATTTCGTGTTTAATCATGCAAACATCTATCGCATTTTTTGCTATCTGAATATACTTTTTACACCAGAGCGTATGAGTACATCGGGGCATTAAAAACACTGATCTAATGAATTTACTTCTTCTTTACACACAATTATAACTTCATTATTTTCGGTTACAAGAACCATTCCCGCATACTAGTTAATTATTTAGATCTGTCGACAACAATTACATTTACTAAACTGGAGAGGCTTTATTTATTTAAAGGAATGTCCCTACAACAAATAAAGTCTTTCACGCATTACCTCGTGGTTGAAATATCACAATTTACACCTTTGTACTTTTTGAAATGGCCCACGTTCGAGACCTTTTTTTTATTACTCAATAGCTCAGTTGCAATTTGCTTTTATTGAAGTCCCGTCACCTAATAGTCATAACGGTGGAATTTTGTCCTAAGATTTGAAAACGTCCAATAAAATTATCGTTTGGAGTTGACGTATAATTCCATACTTATCAATTTTTCTTGTCTGTTCAAGAGGATTATTTACTTATTAAAATGCTAATTACTATATAAAGCAAAGTTTGACAGAAAATCTATGCATTCAAAAATGTTCTACATATTTTAATGATATAGGTTACGTTTAAATTTTATATTAAATGAAGCTTCCATTTGTAAGTCAGTCATTTTTATTTTCACATGAATATTTGTTTAAAACCGTGATTATACATTTAAATAAGACACTCCACATTAAAAAATTCAATCTGTACCTAATATCATCAGTACCTTCCGCCTATTATTTTGAAATTATGATCTGATTATTGACTAACTATTACCAGAGACGTATCTCAATTTATACTGAATGAACTACCACTAAAAAAATTGTTTAGTGTTCAACATTCACTAACGTATCCCAAATTGCACAATTACTCCCAGTGTACTTCAAAAATAATTATTCAAGCTATAGTTTACTTATTTACCTACTTCAATGCAAAAACAGCATACGCTATTCCTGGAAAAAAAGATGTCAACGGTTCGATTTTTTTTTTTTAAGTTTCATACCTAAAGGGAAACTCCTTGGAATCAATGAAAATGTTCTAAGTTGAATTGAGACCTAACGTGTCTGTGTTGAGGTCCCCTGAGTCTAAAATAGTGGATTTTTGTCAAAAATGCATGTATGTGTCTCTGTTGTAAATTTTTCTGACGCTATATCTTAAAAAGCGATTGTATTTAAATTTGCCGTAATTGTTTAAGGTCTAAATGTCGAGATTAGTGGTGTCCGAGCTACCAGGTAAGGACATAAATCCAGCGACGTTCATACCGGCACATGTTTCCTGGCGACAAAAATCTCGGCAAGCGTGTACGTTGCCCGGCGTTAAACATCTGGGTGCCGGTTTTTGCGCGATATGCTACAATAACTTGATTAATAATTAACTATTAATTTTGATATTTTGGTTTTAGTTAATTTGATTAATATATGTATAATAATAATTTAGGTATATTACTATGACGAAGTCATTTTTAATAGTTTAATTAGTAATAAAATAAATTGGGATATTTATTTTAATTTTAATTAAAATTTTTTTAGAGAAACATTAATTAAAAGGAACTAAATCTTTGGTAATGAAACTTGATTAATACCCATAATGTAAAAGTGCATCTACTTTGTAACGTGTACCTAACAGACAAAATTTTGCGGCTTGTGTTAAATTCATACGAATCATTTCCTATCATTTTTAAAGAATTCGAAAAAGGGGAAATTTAAATTTGAATCATTTCCATTTACCTCGTTATTGCTATTTTAGTAAGATTTTAACTATAAAATAGTGTTGACAAACATGACAAATTCTACAGCAATCATCCGCGGTATGATTGGGACGAGTTTAAACACAAATTGAATTGTAAGTATTTTTTAATCCACATTTACTAATTAGCCTGGACAGTAATATAATTTTTTTCTTGCACATAAAACATTTTTTCACCACCTATATTCGAAAGTGTCAAGTTGTTAGGCTAACTTTTAGTTGCGAAAATATGCATTTGCCTACCAGTAATTGGTTTCCAATAGCAGCAGTGGAGAATGTACATTCCATCCTGTTGCTATACAGCAACGAGAGTCCATATATCTTGTATGAGAAGAATATAAACCAAAGCAGGCTATTTTAATTAATTTATTATCCAACATGATTGATATTAATAGTGCAATTTGTTAAATTACTAAAACTAATATTTAAAACACGTTTCAGTTGAACGTTAATACAAATCATGAACGAATGTTAACCATCAGTAGGGTAATAAGCCAAAGAATATAAAATTTCGAATCAGGAAATAGGCAATCTTTAATATTTAATATTAATTTAAGAAAACTGCAAATGCAAATAGTACATTACAAACCGCCCAAGGAAGAGCTTCATTACAGCCGAGCGTTAGTTAAAACGCGAGACAGTAAGTAAAAAGCCACTGACGTTGAAAGTGCATGGATAAGTTTGAAAAACTGTCTTGTCAATTGTGCCTTGCGAATATGAGGAAGAAGGACTATAGGTAGACAGAAAAAAATGTGCTTGGTGGAATAAATCTTTACAAAAGGCAGTATGTAAGAAAAAAGATGCGTACATGGCAATCGTTTCTGCAAAAAATGAGACTGGGAAAAATCGATTGTATGAGGCGTACAGATATAGAAACTAAGAAGCGAAGGAGGCAGTGAGAATAAGTAAAGAGGAAGTGATGGCTGTGGAAGGGGAGAAAATGCAGAATGATTTTGGGGGAAACAAAAAACTCTTCTGGAAATGGGTCAAAAATACAAAACGTGACCCAAAACAGAACGCTGCAGGAATGATGAATACGAGCAACGAAATAGTATCGGACGATTGTGAAGTGAGGAAAAGCTGGCAAGAATATTTCGGAAAGCTGTACAGTAGTGAGAAAGTAAGACTGAAGGGTTAAATAAGAAGAATGTAGAAGGAATGCTGAATGAAACTGAGAAGGATATTGGGATAAGTGAGGTAGAGAAAACAGTAGGAAGATTTAAAAACGATAAAGGAGTAGGCGTAGATGAAATCACTGGTGAAATGCTAAAGTAAGTAAGCTTATACCAACACAGTGTGAATTTTGTAATGTAAGTGTGGAAAAGTGCCGAGGGATTGAAAGTGCGTGATCATTGTACCACTGTATAAGGGTAAGGGGAACAAGAGTGATTGCAAAAACTACAGAGGAATGTTTGCTCAGTGTACCTGATAAAGTATTTGGAAGAATACTGATTGATAGAGTACGAGAAACTACACACATTAAGCAGGTGATCGCAGCTGTACTGTGCGTTTATAGATTTGGAGAAAGCATACGGCAGAGTGAATAGGGAGAAGCTGTGGGAAATATTAAGTGAATATGGCGTAAATGACGGTAGTCGGACATGTGTTAGGGTGAGAGGAGGTGTGAGTGAATACTTTAATATTGTGCAAGGAGTGCGACAAGGCTGTGTGATGTCACCGTGGTTGTTCAATGTATACATGGATAAATGTGTTATGCAATATGTACCGATACAAATGGTGTAATGGTTGGTGACGTAAATGGACGAGTTCTGGTGTATGCAGATGGCAGTCTTATTAAGTGACAGTGCGGATGAGCTATAAACTACTCTGAGGAAGTTTGATACAATATGTGAGAGCATGGGCCTAAAGGTAAACGTGAACAAAACTAAGATTGTGATGTTCAATCGGGAAGGTGGAAAGGATAGTAGAGTATTTCTGCAAGATGAAGTTGTGGAACAAGCGTGTAAAATTCTAGAAATCTGTACAAAAATTCGAAAATTAATTATTTATTTTTTCGGTGCAGTTGAAATAATTAAATTTTACCCCTTCTTCCGTAATCAAGAAATTGTTTAAGATTTCGATGCAAGAACCCCCACCAAAATACCACCTCATTTTTGGTCTAATCCCGTCTGACCGCGGAGTAGTTCATTATCCACTCACATTAGAGCACGGACTATATAAGGGGAACCGCGACACCAGTTTAATTATCTTACCACTGCCGTCCTGAAGTCACTATCTTACCACTGCCGTCCTGAAGTCACTATCTTACCACGTACGTCCTGAAGTAACGATCTTACCTATCTAACCGATTCGGTCCTGAAGTCCTCAACGACCTACTGAACTGCCGCGTTTATTTTTATTTGTACCTGCCAGTCCATCTGGGTGAGTTATAATTTGTTTTATCACAATTGTCCGACTAGTTTTCAGTTGGAAAGATTTCCTTTCTGGCTTTGGTAGATTATAAATCTGTAAAACACCTACATAATACCCTTACACTTCCCTGTAGCGCAAGTCCGCGGAAAACAAATATCCTGTACATAAAATCCTCCTCTTTGTTTTTAAAAGTATTCCTGAAGAGTACTGAGGTTTCCTAAAGGAATTATACCCTAAGGTGTATTGCCTTTAGAGGTGATTCTTTACCTCTGCTTGTCCGAAAGGCGTAGGCCTCTTCGGTCTAGCATCCTTCTATTTAACCAATGGTGGGTATGGCCCGTTTGATTAGATAATCCTTCCTAAGAACACAATACCTACACTTATACGACCGACCTGCTGATATAAGATCGATTGAATAATCGCCCAAGTCTCCGTTTCAGTCAGATTTCCAGAAGATAATTTTAATTTTTCCTTTTGTTCGTTAAAATATTTATGTTCTGTTTATTATTATTATTAGGATAAATCCAGTATTTTAGATTGAAGTTAAATATTTAGAATTATATGCCAATAGGAAATAAAGAGTAGGTTTGCCATGATCTTAAAGTGGTTAATAAATTAGATAAATCTTCTCACTCTTCGGCTTGAAAGCTATGCCGGGCACAAAAGCATCTGGTTATGAATTAATAAAAGTAAACTCCCTTTATTTATAAAAAGGGGGCATTACATTACATTACAAGAGTGTTTACTGCAGATGGTATAATGGATGGCGAGATTGGACGAAGGGTCAATGCTGGAAGGAAAGTGATTGGAAGTATGTGGATGATAATGAGAAACGAAAGCATGGGTCTAGCTGCGAAACGAGCAATCTTGGCGTCTTTGTCCCGTCAGAACTGTATGGAGGTGAGACATGGGTATGTAAAAAAAAACACGAAAGAAAAATAAATGCTGTGGGTATGAGATTTCTGAGCTGCATATGTGATAAAACGAGAAGGGATAAGATAAAGAAGGAGTGTATAATTGTAATGAGCCAGAATTGAGTAAGACAAATTAATTGTTATTTTAATAAAAACTATTAAGATAATGTTTAAATAATAATTCATTTTATTCCAGTTCTAAATAAATGTAAATAATCAGCACTTTTGTGCGTGCACCGGTACTCCACTTTCACGATGTGCAGAAACGTTGCGACATTTCATACCTAAAACCCCACTCATTCGCAAGGTTTATAAGCGAAAAGTTTAACTTTTACTTTGGATTGTGTTTGTAGAACGCTTCTCTACAAACACTCTCTCCTACCTGTCCGTTTGTAATAATTTATTACACATAAAAGTCTGTTTGTAGAACGCTTCGCTACAGATACTCTTCTGCCTGCCTGTTTGTAATAATTTATTATTACATCTGAAAATTCTGTTTGTAGAACGCTTCTCTGCAAATACTCTCTCCTACATGTCCGTTTGTAATAATTTATTACACATAAAAATTCAATTTGTAGAACGCTTCTCTGCAAATACTCTCTCCTGCCTGTCCGTTTGTAATAATTTATTATTACACCTGAAATTCTATTTGTAGAACGCTTCTCTGCAAATACTCTCCTGCCTGTCCGTTTGTAATAATTTATTATTACACCTGAAATTCTAATTGTAGAACGCTTCTCTACAAATACTCTCCTGCCTGTCCGCTTGTAATAATTTATTACACCTGAAATTCTCAATTCGAGAACATAACCGCCTGACCGCTCTTAAAGCAATTTCAATTGAATTAAATAGAATTCTAATACTCCGAAGTATAACCAATTTTACGAAAATAATACCTAGAAATTCCTATTAACAAACCATCCTTAAGAAATTAATTGACGTCAAAGAGGTTTTGCGTATTATACTGATCTTAGGTAGATTGACTGGTTAACACCGGCGGTCACCGGGATTATTATAGGGCTTCTTCTAGCTAATGGGGCTCTAAGCCACGTCTGGATGCTCAATCACGCGCTATACCTCAGAAAACGGCAATTTACAAATTCCCTCCTGAACCCCTGTATATAGTTCTATATATTCAAAGTTCCGATACAGCTTTGAATAAATAGGATCTCTAAGATTCGTTAATTTAGACTATTGAGCCCACTGACTTGGCTATTAACGAGATTATAAGCTAACACCAATATATCCTGAACCTCCTGTATATAGTTCTATATATTTAAAGTGTCCAATACAGCTTTGAATAAATAGAATCTCTAAGATTCGTTAATTTAGACTATTGAGCCCACTGGCTTGGCTATTAACGAGATTATAAACGAACACCCAATATATCCTGAACCCCCTGTATATAACTATATATTCAAAGTGTCCGTTACAACTTTGAATAAATAGAATCTCTAGAATTTGTTGATTTAGCTCGAGCTCCCTGCTTGGCTATCAACATTTATAATTTACTCCCCCTGTATATCACGAAAATAAACCTGAACATCAAATCCAAATTATTACCAAAAACAAAACCTGAATTGTGCAAAACATTAAATCTATACAACTAAAAGTAAATCTTTACGTTTTACTTCAAAGTAAAAGAATTTCTATTTTACTATAAGAAATCCATTACATTAAATAGATTAAAAAGCAATTTATTTTTGCTTTAACAATTAAAAACTTTAAGGAAATTCTTCTTAAAGATAATAAAATCCCATTTCGCAAAATAAGTACTCACATTCAATGAAAGTGTAAAGAATCATCCTCTTTATACAAATAAGACGAAGGTCAACGTTCCTTTTTAGTAGTGATGAACTCTTATCAAATTTTCAACAACACATTGTTGAAAATATTCCTGTATCATATGAACCATTACAAACCTTAAATTGCGAATTCCATAACATTGAATAACCCCGTGTACATAATAAATTGTATATATTATTTGTAGTTAATTAGAATTAGTCTTTCCCTTAGTCCGTGTGTACAAACCCTAAAAAAATTAAACAACTCACATACAACCGTTGCCTAACAAGAATTTGTATTAACACTATTCGTGTAATTATCAAATCTTGTGTAGGGCCTACTTTTCTTTAACTTGTTTCGTATTTCAAAACGTTACTTAAGAAAATATAAGTAATAAAGAGCCAGTCCCTGATAGAAATTTGAAATACGCCCTAACCTCGAATTCAACAAACATTGTCTTAAATGTAAAATATAATAACCAGAATCAACTTACCTGTCTAAATCACAGTAATCCTCCTTTTTGAGTTGTACACACACCCTTGTATTATTTTCACCTGAACACATTATATTTTTGTTTACAAAGAAACAAAACCACAATTATTTTAATTTTTTTTTGAACACTGCATTATAACGCGCTTGTTTACAGGAAATTTCCAAACCAACCACAGATACACCGGCGACACCTGTCCTGCAACATTATAAATCTTAGGATTTATCGCCGACATTTCAACGACACCAGCATTGCTCTGATGTGCGGTGGGCTGCCCAAATACCAGGCGCTGTATTAGAAATTATTTTTTTATTTTCCATCATTTTGTTTAATTTGAATACTAAATTGTTTTACCAGAGTATCATTTTTTTATTATTATTATTATAATTCCAGAAGTTTGTTTTAAATATATGTATTAAACCTGGGTACGAAATTGTTTAACAGTTATATAAGTCTACAAACCCACTTCCCAAAATTCCTGACTAGCCGAGATTAAAAAGAAATCCACATAGTGGTAATTAGTAAGGGTAACTCATAAAAGAAACCTGCTCAAAATTATGGGTCTTACATAATAACGGAGGGTGGCGAGGAGTAACGATGATGGATAGATATGCAAGTGGTATATTACGTTGGTTTGGTCACATTGAGAAAATGAACAAAGCAAGATTAGTGAAGCAAATATATGTGGGTGAGGTTAGAGGTCCTGGTAGACCACGTAAAACTTGACTGAATGTAGTAGAATGTATGATAAAAGAAAGGAAGATAAGGACATGTCAGAGACAGTGTATGAATCTTGCGGAAGCTAGTATGTAGAGATAGGAAAGCATGGAGAAAGATTGCGAATGAAAAATAAATAAAAGGCAGGGACTGTTTTGCCTACCCCGCATGGGAAATGCGTGAAGGTTATGTTATGTTAGTAATGAAGCTTTCCTGCAAGGTTTGTATACTATTTTATTCGCAATCATTCAATATTATAGTTAACAATTTACTAAACATTCTGAATAATAAATATCCAGATGAAACAAATATAAAACAAAGTAAGCTGGGCGTAAAAATAAATACATAAAATTATAACTGTCAAATTGCAAAAAAGTCGGTTTTGTCGAAAAAAGCATTCTTAATGCTTTTTTTAGTTAGTTAGTTATAAATAAGTTGTACGTCCGTTGATTAATAAAGTATATCAAATAACAACACATAATTTAATTAATTGTAATGATTATGAGGTTCAGCATAGTTATGCAACCCTCACCACAGGTATGTAATAATTATTCCCGGCTAGTTTCATTATTTTCGGTTAGTTCAGTGATCTAGTTCCCAGCTCTTGTCATGGCATGAAATTGACAGATTACAATATGAATAAAAAAAGTTATAATGTAATAAATCTATGAAAGTATTTTATGTTTTACTTTTCAATGACTTTTTTGTTTTGTTTATTGTACAAACTTGAATAATAGAAAACGCAAAAGTTTTTCCAGTCGATGGCTCAAATTTTTCACCCTCAATTCATAATTAATCACGTTTTTAGTTCTACGCTAGTATCGCGTTAATAAAATGCTTTTATTCTTTTCATTTACGTTTTACCCGATGTCATATGAAACTTTAATTAAAAATGTTCATATGTAATGCGTGCGATATCTAAATTAAATGTGTTGTGTTATAACACGGCTATAAACTACTATGCAAATTATTAACCGAAAGTACTTATACGTAACCTTGAACTATTTGGAAACTTGATCAGTATTTCTATAAATGGTTCAACAAGGGTCCACGTGTTTTACAAATTACTACTGCTGTTATGTACTCAAATACCTGTCAGTTTAATTATTTATCGAAACGAGGTCAATTTTAACTTCTCCCCAATTTCAAACGAGTGAAATTCTTAGGTACTAAATCAGTCAAAGAAAAACTTTTAATGTAAGGAAAATTTATTAAACATTTCATAACTTAATTGTGGTTGATAAACAATTATGTTGTGCATAAATATAAGACAACATAATTTATAACTTTTAATTAACTTACTCAAACAAACTTTAACTTATCACAATGCTTGGCTTTCTTTTGATAATTTCTGAAAGAAAATACATCAAAATTACAAACTTTACGTTATTGTACTTTACAAGAAAAATAATTACAACATTCAAGTCAGTTCTTTAGGGTAATCTATATCGTTCTTAATTAGATTATTTAGAATAAATTTAAGAAAATGTTGCTTTAAGTCTTCATTAATTTGCATACTTCTTTCAATTAAAAATGTTTCAGCACAAAAAATGTAAATGTGATAAATTTGAAAATACGAGCCTCTAAGAATAAGCTTAAAGCGAATACTGAAAATGTGCCTCCGGAAAATTCAAATCAATAAATTACTTACCAGCTTCAACACAAACAACAGTATAAAGATAAAATGAAAAAATAAAGGTTAGACAGAAATATGTACGTATTGAAAACATTATTGAAGAAAATTAGTGATTGTATTAATTGAACGTAGTTTTAGTGTGTTAATATCTACATAGTTCAGCATTTCAGTAATTACTAAGTAGTAATTAAAACTTTATTGCCTTTAGAAAAAACGTTTTAATTTTTCATAATTACACATTTTACAACGTTATTAATCAAAATATATGGGTCGTGGTTGGTTTCTAATTTGAGGAATGTAGATTAATTGATTCACGTGTTTAATTTCAAGTGACGTTGACAGAATTGCCAAGCTTAAATCGATTTTCGTAATTACTATGCTTTGTTGTATTTCAATAACATTTGATTTGATTTTCAACACTATGTAATGTTTTGAAGGATCTGGCTCAACTCTTTTATAATTAAAAGATTAAAAAAAACATTTCTTGTAATTAAGTAATACTTTTGTGCTGGAATTTATCACACCCGTCTAAAGATTTGCATCAAAATTAATTCAGACAATTTCAATTGCGACCGTTTTTGCTTTACGTTTGCTTATTCTTTGTATAAATTCATTATCTGTCCTTAATTTTCTTCAACGTTGCCCCTTTTATCTTAAACCATAACCCTTTACTTTTTCTTGGTACTTTACACATAAACTTTGAGTACAAAAGCAATTAGAATTTATTGATAAATCTATTGTACCAAGTTGTTCAAAAGTAATTTTTGTAACATTTAACACTTTCTGATTTATAATAATACCTTATTGTACTACTGATGACTGTTGGATGGATACTTTTTGAAAAGTGAATAAAATATAACTTAGTTACTTGATATCAATGCGTTCGATTCTATAAGTACATTAAACTTTATGAAATATCCATTCACGCAAGTTAAAAGTAGTACGGTCTAATTGAAAATATAAACTGGCAATATTATGTCAACCACTATCGCGTATTTACGATTAAATGAGCGGTAATAATGAGAATAAAAAAAATAGGATCAGTCGTATTTATCAAATTACCATGCGAACGTTTTTCTACGTTTATTTTTTCTTTTTGTATGAACGTAACAAAATACTATACACAACTCATGCAAAACGTATTCATTGCACTCGACGTGTTCTACAACTCGTCCTAAAGGCCTAGTTTGGCAAATGCACGTTGTTTGCAATAAACACTCACCTTTGCGCTTGGTACATAAATAACTATTCGTCTATGCATTTGTATTTATATTGATACCATAACTTGTCTGAGACATTGTCTTTGACAAGTAAATAACCATTATCGTTTTTAATGCAAGATATACTATTTGCTTTTGTAGTAACATAATAAGAATATGAGCACGTTAAGTAAATGAGAACCAAAGACGAAATTTCTTATTACTGTAAACATTGTAAGCTTCTTAACTCAATAACTTAACTCTTAAAGACTTTCTTAACTCGTTATAAAAGGCTGTTAGTTACACAGTTAATTTAAACGTAATATAATCCAGCGCATTAAATTTGAGCATTTTGCGAATTTAAGATTAAACTTAACGCTAAAATTAATGTCTATTTCATAAATCCAGCGGCGTACTATTTTCAACATCTTCTGGGATTACTGTTAAGCAATTCCAATTCATGGTATATTTAATATATTCTTTTTGCAATGAGAAGAAAAAATGTCTATACATTAGATAAAATTCTCTAATTAATATTACCTTGAGCCATTGTAAAATTAGCAATGTCACCCTTTACCCTTTACAAGTTTACCCTTCCTACAAGTTAATTTTAAATATCCAAATAGACAATAAGGCAGTACTTTTGATGCTTGTGCCGTAGGGGTAATAACAATGTCATGGCAGGTGTTTCTTCGATAAAACTGCATTTTTAGTTCACAAGAACATTAATTGTTTTTTCCGATAGTGTAGATATGGTGGAATTGTTGCAAGTACACAGGAGTTTGCAAAAGCTTAATGTACAAACTAAAGAAGGAAATTGATTGATCAACCGGAACCATAACTAGGAAGACTACCAAAAGGAATTGATGAAGAAACGAAAACTATAATTTCTACAGTAATAAAAATTGATGCTGTTAGGAAGTATTGCGGCTGTGAAAAATCTTGCATAGATAACATTTTTCATGAGAAAGAGTTATAAAGAGCTAAGCCTGTGTACATATGGTAACCTAGATAATTATATATTTAACACTTGTTAAATTATTATTAGCGTATGAACTTAACAAATACTCAATTTTATACACTCTGTTGACGATAGAAAAAGCATTGAGATTTTTCTTCCTTACAATCCCCACCATTTCCAGCACTACAGTAAACCGCAGCCCACTGCAGTCTATCTATGACCTGATGCCATTATCAGAAGCTATATTCGCCTTCGATAAATTCTATATAACCGTGAGACGCGCTCACAATAACGGAGTCTTTGTTTGAGGGTCTATGCTATTTCGAGCTCTCCCAAACGGTAATTATACCACCTGACATTCCTCGGGAGTTTGTTTTGACGGATATACACTATCACGTGTATATCCCGACCGCGTGATCGTTCACCTACACTAGCAGTCAAAGTAACGCTGGTTTAATCACGCTGTTTTCCTACACCGTGGTATAGAAAGGTTGTTTCCCTAAATTCTGCCGGTCCAGATACGTCCACCACTCAGCTTCACAAGCCGCCTGCCCTCTCTGCTGCGAGAGTCTATACCACAAATTACATACAAGCAGTTAAACGTCACCACTGACATCTTACGAATAGGTACAGAGTGTCATCGTACTGAAAGTGATAAACCGGACCAGAATACGATCATTAATTTCTGCAGTAAAGACCGTAATATTGGAAGTTATTAATATAAAAGTAAGTATTAAATTATTTTACATCACGTAATTTCCCGTTTTTTTTCTTTTATTTCTATTACGAAGTCCAGAGTCATAAATCCGTTTAATTTGTAATTCGTAATACTACAAGTTAATACCGTAAAGATTAACTTAAAGAGATATTCCGGCTTTAATTCTTTTTTAACATCTGAACTGGTAAAAAATACCGTTTTATACCGATCCCGTGACCAGATGTGGATATAAAATTTATTCACGAAAAATAAACTTTCTAAAAGATTTGACCACCTGAATTTATTACGACATAAGAAATTCCTCCTGTTTTATTGTAGATATTCGCCCCTACTTCATACGTTTAAAGCATTCCTCAGTATCTCGGTAACCTGAAAACCCAGACGCCGAATATACCCAGTAGCCAGCTAGTATATGTACACCGTCGGTTCCTGTAGATTTACATAGAGTAAGTCTGCTGCTAAAAACGATTGAATTTATTTCAAAGTAAACACTCTCAAGTGAAAGATCCGCCGTCCACAACAGTTAAGTAGTCTTTGATCACATAGATACAATATCTGAAAACCGGCCCTGTTTTTATTACTATCGAGAGAAATCCCCAAGTACATTACTCTGCAAATGTATATCTTTTCATAATAAAATCCTGAAGTTCAGTTTAAGTATAATTTAAACAAAACCAGCAGGCGTTTACAATATTTTACAATTCGCGGAACAAAGTTTTACCCTTAAAGGAGGCCCCGTTCAATATACCACAGCTCCGAATAATAAATGTTAAAAGGAAACGATCACGTATTTCATTTCCTACCCACGTGGGATGGCGGGCTGCTTGAGCTTTCCAAGCTCTTTCATATGCATGGTGGGATTAAGGATGGGTGTGGTCAGGATAGGATCCGAAGGAACGGAGTTAGGGTTCGGAGGGGGAAAATACTACCCACACATGCGTATACGCAGTGACCGTGCCCCTACATGTGTATGAGGAAAATCCCCTCAAAAAACCTCATACAGGGTAGAGGGTAACGGGAATCGAACCCATTACCTCCCGAATGCTAAGGAGGTTGTGATACCACAACTCTACTAGCTCGGTGTAATAAATGTTAATAACGACAATTAACATTTTGTAAACACATCCTGTATAAATATCTCTTGTAGATAAAATGTTTTCTAGTTAGGATAACTACGTAGTTAGCAATAAGAATCTTTGTAAATGAATTAAACATTATGACCAGAAGATGACAAAGTGTGCTTGTGCGTCTGTACGTTGGTGCATCTGTGCGGTGTCTGTGCGTTCGTGCGTCGGTGTGTCTACGCGTCTGTGCCTATGTGCTTTGTGTGTTTGTTATTTTGCGCGTCAGTTCGTGAGTATCTAGGTGTGTCTGTGTGTCGGTGGGTCCGTGTGTCCCTGTGTCTATTTGCCTATGTATGTGGGTCTGTGTGTATTGGTGTGTGCGTGTGTGCGTGCGTGAACGTGTGCATGTGTGTACGTGTGCTTGAGCGTGTGCGTGTGAATGTGTATGTGGGTGTACGTGTACATGTGAGTGTGCGTGTGCGTGTGCGTGTGCGTGTAAGTGTGATTGTGCGATTGCCTGTGCACTTCCGTTTGCACGTGCTAATGCGACTGCGTGTGCGTTTGTGTTTGTCTATATATGTGAGTGATCGTGTGTGCGTGCGCATGTACGCAGAGCGATCAAACCTACCTACTTGAAATTTCGTGTTTAAGCTTCATTGAAATGAAACAGCGTGGGGGGGGGGTTATTCAGTACATTTTTTCGTTTTTATCAAATATTTCTGAAAGAGCTGTATATTTTAAAGATATAAAAGTACCGATAGATAGACCTTAAACATGTCGGTTAAATATCTTCTATGCAACTTTTTAATACGGAGCGTAATTTAGCGACCAAAAATCCCTAAGGTAGAATTTAAGTGTCAATATCTGACTTTATAGGAAAATGTGTCAACATATTGCTTAAAGAATACTTAATTTTATATAACTTTTCTTTATAAAATTGCTTAATGCGAAGAAAAATAAGTTTAAAAATTAGTTAAATAAGATTGAAAATGCTTAAACTATTATTGATATTTTATAGAATCGAAGGGCTTTGGATTTTGTTTAAGTTAGCATCTGTATATCTATTAACCTCCAGCTGACATGGAGTTTTAAATGTCTATCTGACATAGATTATTGACTTTGTTTTTACAACGTTTCCTATTGTCGTTATGAACTTATTAAAAGAGAATAATTATCCTAAAAAAATTAATGTTATGATAATTTAATTTGTTTTAATTTCCGCTTTGTAGGTTGGAGGGTCGTGTGTTGTTCCACACCAGATATTTTTTTAAAGGTAGTTATGACCAATAAGAACCCATTTGAATGTAAATTCAGAAAGTTTTTAAATTCTAATTTGAAGTATGATAATACTGAACCATTTTTTTTCATACTTATCTCGAAAGATTATTTGAATTATGTCATTTATAATATAAACACTAATTCTGTAGGTACATATGCGTTTATGAAAAGTTTGTTGACTTTGTCTTTATCCGTTTATAATTAACTTTTGTTTGGAAAAAAGCTACTTTCCTAATTTAAAGAAAGAAACTCTCAATCTCGTATTCGACGATATTATTCGAACAACTTTAAAGTACCAAACTCGTGACCTAGTACTTTCTCCTTGATATTTTAGTTGTAACCTTAAAATTGAAATCAATTGGGCAAGTAAAAGACTGGGTTTGTTTATATGTCAAAATTTACAATTTAACAAAGATGTAGACTTTGTGTCCAGATAGCTTATAACAATTTAACAATGGTAAACATTTTGGCACCAGCTAACCTTTAAGGTAATGGTAGCGTTTTCAAATGCTTTAGTCTTACCACGGTTCGACTTTGCCGACTGCGTGTATGGTTCCTGTTTACGTACAACATATGGTAATGCAATTAATATTGTGTAGAATGTATGCGTTCGATTGATCATGGTCTCAAAATATTTTATGATATTTTGAATAAGCTAAATGATTCACGTAGTATGGAAAAAACGTGCATGTTGCATTTTTCTTGTTTTGCACAAAAAATTATCGCAAGTAAGACACCACCTTACTTGTATAACAAAGTAAGATTTAGGACACTAACCGTTGCCATAAAGGCTATATTGTTTTAAGATCAGGTCAAAGGTTGAGTATCTCGCTAGTATACTATACAAGTCATTTTTCCTTCATTGTTACCTTCCAACTTACATATACATGTGTAGGTATAGACAGTTATGGAATCGACTTGTTTTCACGGTAGATCGACTTATTAGCTCATTTTACAACGTTTGGCAAAGTTTCGCCAAGATCGCCCATTATGTGCGTGCGTATGTTTGAGCGCACGTGTGTGATGGGTGGTGCGTGCGTGATTGCGTGCATGCGTGTGCGACCGTGTATGTTCGTGTGCGTGCGTGTGCGTGCGTGTGCGTGCGTGTGCGTGCGTGCGTGCGCGTGCGTGCGCGTGCGTGTGCGTGCGTTTGGGTGAGTGCGTGCGTGTGAGTGTGTGCGTGCGTGTGTGTGAGTGCGTGCGTGTGTGCGTGCGTGTGCGTGCGTGTGCGTGCGTGTGCGTGCGTGTGAGTGCATGTGAGAGTGTGCGTATGTGTACGTGCTTGTGCGTGTGTGTGAGTGCGCGTGCGTACAAGTGTGCGGATGTATGTTAGTATTCACGGTAAGTCCAGAACGACAACACTAACGTACTTCAATTCAAATCTCGGATTTAAGCCTGTTTTAATTTCTCCTGGAGCTGATTAGATTTTAGAAGAAATTCAGCTGCGTAGAGGGGCAGTTTATTAAGGAGCATTTTTTGATTTGTATCAATTATTTCTAAGAGAGCTGTATGCAATATTCAAATATTTACTTCATATTAAATCAGCGTATCTTGTAGACGATCGAACGGGTGGACTTCTAGCGATTACCTAATTATCAAAACCTTTATTTGAATATTCAACTGCAAATGTGGCACTGTGAGCAGGAGCATCATCTTCTTCATACCAAATGCTTTCATTCATTGTCCATCTAGAAGGTCTTCTAATGTTGTTTGTAGCATTTCTAAATGTAATCATTTGGTGTAAAAAGTTGGTGCTCCTGCTCACAATGCCAGAGCAGTAGTTGATTAGTTAATTGCTCGTTTTAGCATGGCCTCATCACTACAAATAAATCTATTAGTTGGTGGGCAAGATCAAAATATTTAAAGTGTAGTAGTTATTACACGTACATGTTGCGACTATAAATCTGAGTTTATTAGCTTAGTCTAAATAACTTTACTTAATAAAATTTGTTGCAGTTTATAAGCGCACTTTATTTTCCTTTGCGTTTTTTGAAACTATATACGTAACAGCGTTGCAATAAGCATTATTAATAGATAGACGTTACATGCTTTACGATCCTAATGCCATTTTTATTTAAGTTTTTACTGTTGTGCAAATGCACCATTCGATATAACGAAACTACAATTAAAAGTTGGACAATGAAGTAACTTACAACGTTGGAAATCTTTTCCTGTTGATTGAATATATTTAATTACATTTGATCCAAACCACTATAAATACAGTAGGAAAACAATCTGATGTAATCGTACTAGATACATAAACACAAACGCAAGCGATGCATTAGAGTTAATCCAAAAATCGGATAAATATGTAAGCTCAACGAAAATATTTGTTCCATAAAATCAAATGCTCCAACTGATTGCACAGTGTTTACTGTGTTTTCAGGACATTGCATTATTGTAAACTCCAATTAGACTGATAAAACAATAATACTAAATTTAAATTTTGTTTTAATTGGCATTGTTAGGTAAATTAGCGAGCTTTAAGGCTACTGAAATTTTGTAAATAGTACATGGATCAAACCAGATCTTTATAATTATTTATGTTTTTCAAAGCTAAAGTTTATTCGTTTTATTTCAACCATTTTAAAAAACCGCTGCAAATTGTATCCAACACTTCCACATCAAAAAATCGGTTCTTTGTAAATAACTCGTAAACGATTAATTTTACAAAAAAATTACAAGAATGCTTTTCGATAAGAAATTTGATTTTCTATACAGCATCCAAATTTAGAAAAATTCCTGTGGACGGGTTCCAGAATCGAGTTTTTTGATAATATTTCGAAAATGACAAAATTTTCGAAAAATTGTAAAAACACTTTTGGTGATAAATTTTATTTCCTATCTAATGGTATTTTCACTTTTTGAATATGTTAAGTAGATCCGAGATATTTAGGAAAAATAGGTTTTTTAAAGTTACGGTTTTTTGCTAATACCTAGTAAACCGTTTGTTGTACAGAAAAATTATGGGGTCAAAAAATACTCACAATTATATTTCTAATCACATATTAAAAGGAAACAAATCTAAAAAGTAAAAATTTGCAAAAGGGGTACCTACCCCCCAATTTTACCCCTTTCCCCATACCTCACTGATCCCAAAAACAATCAGCCGCTTTGGGTAGTTCACATCTATATGTGTGCCAAATTTCAAGTTGATATGTTAAGTCTTTCGAAAGTTATGGAGTACACACGATCATACACAGACAAGATTTTTTTTGCTCAAATTTTGTTTTTGAACGTTTTCGAACATTTTAAAGCGATTGAGCAGATATAAATTTTTGAAAATTTTTTTAGCGATACAGGACTTCCCGTCCGTTGGATGTCGAAGTAATTATTTCCAATTTAGTCCAGGAACAAAATTACCCATGTGTGACCATCACCAGTATTAAGTTTAACTTAACCTAAAGATATAAAACTATAAAAACTGGCAAAAAACAGAATAACATAATTTCATAACCACTGCTCTCGGCGTTACTGTGTTTTTTTAAATTTTAATCTATTTTTATATCACGTATTAAGGGTTGCAACTTATTGTACCGTTCAACAGAAATAACCGTTGATAGATTTAAGAGAACTGTAAACCGGCACCACAGAATAACAAAATAATAATCAGAAAGAAAGCTTGGGTAATCTTGAAGATCTGCGCATCTTGCTAGCGCATGTCTCTTCCGCCATGTTTTGGTAGTAGATCAGTGGCAGCGGCACAGAAAATTATTTCGGTAATGCGACACAGCGGTTTGTACAGATTATTTTTTATTCTGTGCCGGTACTACCATAATCTTCTGTTCTAAATAAACCAAACATACTTCTCATTGCCCTTACATCTTCTGAACTTTAAGAATGTCTTGTAGAAGTTACACATTGATTTTAACTTCCCCATACAACAGATCGTCTTGTTTAGGTTTGTCACTGTGTCGTTAATCTGAGCACCCCAATAAAAGCTATACAAAAAATTTCTTTGCAAGTAACGTAATTATTTCTTACACTATTCAAGAACCTATATGCACATTCTGACTTAAAAATGATAGTATCCGTCATTTATGTACTAAGCTGCATTGTTTGCATTGTTTGTCCTTGCTTTGAATAATGTTTGAGCACTATTAAATTTCAATTCAGAATATGCATATACATGTACTGTAACGTAATATGAGATATCGTTCATAAAGCTAACAAATAGAATTGGGCCGAATAGGTACCTTCGAGGCACACCAAACGTACCTAATTGCAATGTTATTGGAATGATAACCATTCATTTCATTATTATTGTATAAAACTTCTATTACAACCGACTGGTCGGGTTGTAAGATTTTGACGCACTGGGTATATACAGTCTTGTGTTAACGGGTGTGTGTGTACATGTGCGTGCGTTTGTGCGTCCGTGCGTGAGTGCATGAATACGTTAGTGCGTGATGGCGTGAGTGTGAGTGTGGGAATGAATGTTAGTGTGAGTTTGAGTGTGAGTGTGAGTGTGAGTGTGAGTGTGAGTGTGAGTGCGAGTGCGAGTGCGAGTGCGAGTGCGAGTGCGAGTGCGAGTGCGAGTGCGAGTGTGACTGTGACTGTGAGTGTGAGTGTGAGTATGAGTGTGAGTGTGAGTGTGAGTGAGTGTGAGTGTGAGTGTGAGTGTGTGTGTGTGTGTGTGTGTGTGTGTGTGTGTGTGTGTGTGTGCTGGTGCGGGTGCGGGTGTGCGTGCGCGTAAATTGGTGTCAATGCTACGCTACTGGAATTTTAATAAAGCGCCATGTGCTATATAGAAAAGTATTTAAATATTGTATAAAGATTTTCAAGTTAAAAGTATTATATTTCATTGAAAATTAATGTTTTAGTAACACCCTGTAACGAGGGCCTAAGAAATTCAAATTTCGCACGTTATATGATATTAAATAGTTATATGTTATTTTCTAGATAAAGAAATGATTGGTTATTATTTGTGTATCAATTTAATTCATGTTAAGATGGAAAGCTTGAGTTTATTTCAATAAGTTATCTATATATTTAATTAGAAAACAATTAAGGGAAAGGCGGCAATACGCAAAAACATAAATGCGTTGTAAAGGGAGGAGAAGACGCTGTCGGAGTCATACCATAAAGAGGGTGATTTGTTGCCGAGGCACGAATGACTAAGTAATATTCAAGTTACACTAAATTTGGAAACAAAGTAAGATAACATTTAGTGTATAATATTAAATTAATAATCGGCTAAAGTGAAATGCGTATGACGTTCAAATAAATGACAAAAAGAATGGCTACGATATAAAGAAATAAATTGCGTGCATTGTGCATATTGGAAGTCCTATATCATTACATTTAAATAGTGAACGAACGATATATAAGACAGTGATCGATCTAAATTGGTAAATCAACATATAAAGAACAATAACTCAAAAGTATTCACGATTATGTCGTACAATTTAGCATTGCAGGTGGTATCGCATGCAATTCGTAGCAAAACTTTAACAATTAAGGTGATAATTAGAAACCGTAAATATATCCAGCAATTATTAGCAAATCATTAAATTGTTGCAAGGAACAAAGGTATAAAGAAGATATGGTGGTAGCAAAGGTAAGCGGCTCCATACCGGCGGCATAGTAACGTCATCGGTCTGGCTACGCAGTAATTACGTCATCGGCCTTCAACAGAGTGACAAGTAAGATTTCCGATTGTGTAAATGTGTTTTATTTTTCTTTCAATTCGAATTTGAATATAAATATTGAACGGAAAACGTTCTATTCAATGTTGGTAAAAAAATATTGTAGCATACTAGTTATTAAGAATCTAAAAAATAATAGGATTATTTTTTATATAATACTGCAAGCAAAACATCCATGCATTTTACGAGTTATGGTTAATTAAATAAGTATAAGGTTTGATTTGCTTTTATTATTAATTAATAATAAAAGCTTAGAATTATATATATATATATATATATATATATATATTATATATATATATATATATATATATATATATATATATATATATATATATATATATATATATATATATATATATATATATATATATATATATATATATATATATATATATATATATAATCAAGAAAATCAAATTTAGTATAATTTTGGGTAATTGATAACCGTGATCATTTCTTTCAATAATTGAGCTAGCTCGATAAGACAGCAATTTTCTGAAACAAATGTTAAGGTTCATTCATATTGAAAAGCAATGTTGTCAGGTTAAATGCAATTTTAATGTAAAACATGAATCAGGATTCAGTCCTCTTCAAACACCTCACCCTCCTTTTCTACATCCTTGTCAATGACGAGGGTGTCTGTTAACACATGTCAGACCTGAGCAGATTCCGCACATACTTGAACAATTCAAACTACTCTTCCTGCACTCACAGTTACGTACTCATTCGTCTTTGCTTGCGCACACGATGAGGGAAAGTTGTTCGTTCTTGTGGAGCAGCGGGACGCGCTGTTGAATGTGGTCTCAGGTGTTTCCCGATCTTCTTCCACCCGTACTCAAGCGGATTTTTTTCTCATTGAGCCACTGTTGCACTTGGTGGTGAACTCTGAAGGAATGCTGCCTGGATGGTGCTGAAGTGCAGCCAACTTTAACAATGAATGTACAGGCTGTTTTGCAATTTCCTGCAAGTAATACTGGTAGCGAAGAAAACCTGGATCTTCAGTGTACTTTGCTCCAAACATGACAAGAAGGAAATGCTTCTCAGCAGCAGCAACTGCATTCAGATCAGCTTTGGGGTCGTTGAACACAAGAAGCTTCGTGCGAAGAGCCTTGTTGGCCTGAACCTTTCTAAACGGTGAAATTGTCCCCTTGTTGTAGATAGCTGAGACATTGTCACATCCTGTGAAAGCGTATACTCCGAAGAGAACATCTTTCATCTCTCCAATGCCTCGCTGGGTGTGAGAAATGGAGTACACTTTTTCTTCGGTACCACCATTTTCAATGTGTCATCGGGGGGCGCATGGACGGTCAAGAAGACTAATAAGTCTGTGTCGTCGCCTTCTACGGAAGCTCCAAGTCTTTTCTTTGCTTCATCAATCGCTGTAACTATCATTAAGTCATCATCACCCGGTGGTTGATGTACTGTGCAACCAGCTCTTTGCAAGTGCACCATTTTGTTTTTAGTATTAGCTAGAAATTTACTTTGACCGAGGTTTACGTGAATTGAGTCTTCTACTTGCACTTCAACGTGAGTTGTTGCCGGTGATCTGCGCAAGTGTTCTTCATCTTTTGTGTTTGCTTTCTCATATCCGTCAAAACAACAATACTTTGTCCATAATGAGTAATGATATAACTGTTGTATTGCGCACAAATCTGCCTACAGGTAGCTGGGTGTCGCCAGACCACACGATGAAGGAGGTGGTGTCCGCTGAGGTTATCGATGATTCATTTGCTTTTGTCACCAACACTGATACCATTGGAGATTTGCGTCCCTTCCGCATTAGAGCAGACTTATCGAAGGGGAATGGAGGATAAGCACATAATTTAAATTGGAATATTGCTGCCAGCTTCTCATTATTTCTTACTGTGCACACCATCCGATGTAAAAGGGTGTTAGGTTCACACATGCAGTGTCGTTGTTAATTGTCACTGACTTAATGATAAAGGCTAGAGACTTCACAGCTAACTTTCTCTTCAAGTGTATCTCACTGAATGTTTCCCTCGATCTCTTTCAAGGCTAGTACACCAATTTCAAACCTTCATCACAATTCACGTTTTGATATGCTACAACCCCTGTTGATAAGGAAGAGAGTTCAAGGGGTTTTAAAACGGGTTGTGCTCCTCAAGCCAAGAAATGAAAGTTTGCAAGTCTTTAGAATTTCGTTTCTACCTTTCCTCACGTAGGTCTACGTGCTGCTCTGAAGAGATGCTACGTACTTCCGAAAATTCTTCCACTGCTTGGACTATCCGAGAACAGGTTGGCATGGAGTTAATCCAAGTAGCAATAGTTGTCGCTGTGACTCCTCTGCCTTCGGTCAAGCCACCAATGTTACTCAAGGATTGCATACAAACCTGTTCTATGACGATGTCACTATACACTCCAGACTAAAACTTATCAGTGCGTCGGATGGTAAAATAACCATAATTAACGAACAAATGGCGTTCTCGAGTGTTTATTGAGGTGTGAAGTTCCAGTGAGTTTTGTAGATAAACGTGCGTAGATTTAGCATAGTTGAGGTGACCAGATCCATCAAAAAAAGGGGGGGGGGTTGTTCGGACACAGTAAACATAAATAAACATTCGAACTAGCTCAACCATTTGTATGAGCTGAATACACAGTTTTTGCGTTGATCCTGATTCTTTCGAGTATTGAAGTTGTTTTTCCAAACTTTCCACAAAGTTCTTCACTGCAGCTGACTGCGTAATATCTTGGATTACCGTGCTTAAAAGATCAATAGATAATATTCAGCTCGTCTTTATCAACGCTACTGCAAGCTTGATTTGTTTTCAAAAATACGGTAATGAATGGTTGCCCGTCGACTAGGAACAGAGCACGGATGACACTGGAGTAAACTTTTCCGTTCATCATTTGTTGAACACTGTTTCTGGCATAGACTGTCCTGTACAAATCTTCCAAGTCACTTCCTAACATGATGAATCAATCGCTGACAAATACGACATTAACAGGTGGAAACACTCCATGTCGAATGAAGAGTGATTGTAAAGGGCTATAATTAGGTGCTGCAGCTACCATTTCACGAGATTTAGCGTACAAAGGCTGATCGAATGTCATCATCATAATGATTTGTCCATTTCTGCAACATTCTTCGGCAACTTGAAGAAGAGCGGTGTATATTGTTGATGGGTTTGACGGAGCTAAATTGATAGATGGGAGATATTGCATTTTGGGACCTCTCTTGTATCTCCCTTATCCTTTAATGTATGGCAAAAGTAAAAATTGTTTCTTGTACAGTTTTTTACGTAGAATTCAGTGGCGTAGTCGTATTTTTGCTGTAAGCTTTTAATTTTTAGCTATGAATAAAACTTATGGTTTTTTTAACGGAACACCCTGTATATTTTTCTTGTGTTTGATAGGAAATCTTGTAAGCTTTACAAAAATATATAATACATGATATGTATTTTAAATAATAAACCTAAAATCTATGATTTCACAAACTCTGCGTAATAACATAGTGTGTATTATATAGCATTAGAATTACTAGGTCGTGAGTTAATTATATTAGGTTATTACAAACATAGACATTTTAAATAAGCTAAATCAATTTTAAGGCAGAATAAAACTGAAAAACTTAACATAATATTAATTCGGTAGTAACCCCTTAATAGATTTTCACCTTAAAAGAACCGCTCAAAATGGTTGTCATTTTCCCGAACGCAATGTTAACATACAGTAGTTATTCTTTTTAAGGCATTTAATATAATTATGGAACGTCTTTGCAAGTTTTGAAACGCCGCATGGTGGCATTAAGTAGTTCATCTATTGTCCGGTGGCGGATATTATAAACCTCATTCTGGAAGTAGTCCCATAAGAAAAAGTCTATCATGGATAGGTCAGGTGACCATGGAGGCCATCTAATTAGTCTATGAGTACCGATCCACTTTTGCAGGAAATAATTGTCTAAAAAGGGTCGAATTACAGCATAATGTGCGGGCGCGCCATTCTGTTGGAAATGTATCGTGTTAAGATGAGCTAAAGGAACATTGTCTAGTAACATAGGGATAACATCTTGCAAAATTTCAAGATATTTGTTCCCTGTAACACTGCAATCATAAATTCTGTATTCTATTTGTTGCCCCAAAATAAAACAAGCTACGCTAAATCAAAATCGACCCTGTTGCTCTCTTTCGAATAGCATATAATGATTTTCTTGGGACCAATGTCTAGTATTATGCCTGTTGAAAGTACTTGCACTTGAAAAGTAATCCTCGTCGAACCATATTATAAATCTATCAAAGTTTTTATAACAAAAGTGGCCTCGAGAAACGCCTGGAAATGATTTTCAGAATTGTAAGTCCACCGCTAGAGGGCGTATTTGACAGTTAAAATTTTAAAAAGCAAAATTTTTCAAAATTTACTCAATTAAGGGGCATATTAAATATTATAATCAGATTCCTCGACAAATTCTGCATATTTTTGATTTGACAAGTTTTAGTCTATCTCTTCAAATAAGGGGGAGAGTGGGAACCTTGTTACGAAAAAACGCCTTTAATTCAGGTTCTGATTGACCGATTTTAATAAACTTGATGTTGTTTGAAAGAACTTTTGTTAAGCAATAGAAAATTTGTAAATTTGTAGCAAGCTTATTAATAACATAAATGCTAGAGGGCGCTGTTTAATATTTTTTTAATATTGTGTTTTCTCTTTACAATTTTAAATGGAAGCATACAAATTTAAGTAGGTCTTTAAAAAGTAGACTAAATTAGTAATAAAACAGTGAAAACTGCAAGTCGATATCTTTTTCCTATCCTGAGATATCGTAAGAAACAGGTAAATGGCGGGAATTGTTCTTCCAACGTCTAGTAGGCTAGTTCGCGTTAACGGAAATTATTAAATTTAGCTTGGATGAAAAGATCTTACATTGGTCTGCATTAATTTAAACTGTTATTATACTAACGTTATGGTTGCCGCTAGATTACCTAAATGTAATGCTGTCGCTAAAATATGAATTACGATTTACTGATGACAACAAAATTAGTAAAGAGGGCCCGCTTCCGGAAAGTTGGTCGAAAACAATTGATGGAAGGAATATTGGTCGAAACAGCAATTTATCGAAACAGCAATTGATCGAAATACGGTTCTAGGAAAATTGATCGAAAGCGATTGATCGAATACAAGCGACTTTCGAAGAAGTTTCGAAGAATGCAGCAAGGTTTACCTTTTGTATCAGGGTTGATTAAATAGAAATTACTTAAATAATTTTCTCGAATTTAAAAGGGCTAATTAATTATTAATTTATTTGTGATATAATATTTTAAAATAATTAATTTGAAATGAAATTTTATTCGTTTTTAAATATATCTAGTTTTTTAAGAAAAGAATTACATTCTATTATTATTTATTTAAAAATTTATTTATTTTATTTTTTATTTAGAATTTTAAAAATTAATTTATTTTTATATTTTGTATAATTTGAATTGTTAATCATATGAATAATTTAATAATTATTTATTATTTAATTATTGATTTATATTAATTTTACATTTTTTATTAAAAATTAGTTTTACATTTGTTATATTTAGTAAAAATGATTAAATTAGTAAATTTGTTTATTAAAATAAAAGGATTTTTAGTTTGTAAAAAGGAACTCGGCAAAATTATTTTCTGCCTGTTTATTAAAAACATGTCCTTTTGATTATAATTTAAGGTCTAATCTGCTCAGTGAAAATTAAATAGCCGCAGTATTTTAACTGTGCAAAGGTAGCATAATAAATAGTTTTTTTGTGCTGTCCTAGAACCGTATTTCGATCAATTGCTGTTTCGATAAATTGCTGTTTCGACCAATTGCGTTTCGACCAATTTTCCTTCGGCCAATTTTCCTTCGATCAATTGTTTTCGATCAATTTTCCTAGACCCAAGAGGGCCATGTAAGATATAAGATAAATTCCCTGTTGGAAACCAGCAAGCTATGATTTTCATGCATATGTCAAAAATTATTCATCGTGTTGCATTTAATAGACTTTCTTTATCTTTTCGTACCAAAATGATTCTTGCAAATGAAGAAGCATTTGATATGTTCGTAGTTTATTTTGAATGTATGAGAAATGCAACCGTTGCTGCTAGAGTGTATGCACTGCAGTACCCAAACAGACGGCATCACAGCAGAAGAGTTTTTCTCCGACTCGCACACCGTGTGCGTACTACTGGAAATGTGAATCTTCCTGTGTACCGAAGACAATGCAGAGGTAGAACAGAGGAAAATGTTATTGATGTTTTAGCTTATGTAAATGTTAACCCTCATTCAAGCACCAGAGCTATAGCTAGAGACTTATCTTATGCTATGTGAATAGATTTTAACTAGCAACATGAGTAAAGTAAAAGTAAAGTAAAGTAAAAAGGTACCAATAATAAAAAATAATGAGAGGCCGGGCGAAAAAAATTCGTAATAACATTACGAGAGTTAATGCGTTTAAAGTCCTTTTTCATTTACTCACAACGGACTTCAATGTGTCTTATGGATCTGATCACTTTATAATTTATACTATTTTAGATTGCACCCATATCACATGGTCCTACACCATAGTTTGAATACTCAAAATTTCGATACCAGGTTGGATTTCTGCAACTGGCTCTCAAATATGATACACGACGATCCTGAAATACTTTCACGAATTATGTGGACAGATGCGGCTACTTTTCATAGTGATGGTAGTGTAAATCGACATAATATGCACTACTGGTCTGAAACGAATCCCCACAAGGTCTCCAGACCTAACTTGTTTAGATTTTTATTTGTGAGGGCGAACAAAAGATCTCGTTTATGCCGATAGACCCACAACAAGAGCTGACATGATTGAAAGAATACGACAGACAATACGAAGTATTTCAAGGGCAGAAATTGAAACTGCTGTTCTGTGAGCGATTGATTTCATGCATTGAAAATGATGGACGACATTTCGAACATCTAGGGCGACACTAATTACGTATTTATTTATTTAAGGTTTTAATTGTTAGATTTATCACATTATTATTTTATAATTTATTCTCATTGTTAGCAGCGACAGCATTACATTTAGGTAATCTAGCGGCAACCATAACATTAGTATGATAACAGTTTAAATTACTGCAGACCAATGTAAGATCTTTTCATCCAGGCTAAATTTAATAATTTCCGTTAACGCGAACTAGCCTACTAGACGTTGGAAGAACAATTCCCGCCATTTAACTGTTTCTTATAATGTCTCAGGATAGGAAAAAGATATCGACTTGCAGTTTTCACTGTTTTATTACCAATTTAGTCTACTTTTTAAAGACCTACTTAAATTTTTATGCTTCCATTTAAAATTGTAAAGAGAAAACACAATATTAAAAAAATATTAAACAGCGCCCTCTAGCATTTATGTTATTAATCAGATTGCTTCAAATTTATAAATTTTCTATTGTTTAACAAAAGCTCTTTCAAACAACATCAAGCTTATTAAAATCAGTCAAGCAGAACCTGAAATAAAGGCGTTTCTTCGTAACAAGGTTCCCACTCTCCCCCACCCCTTATTTGAAGAGATAGACTAAAACTTGTCAAATAAAAAATATGCAGAATTTGTCGAGGAATCTGATTATAATATTTAATATGCCCCTTAATTGCATAAATTTTGAAAAATTTTGCTTTTTAAAATTTTAACTGTCAAATACGCCCTCTAGCGGTGGACTTACAATTCTGAAAATAATTGCCAGGCGTTTCTCGAGGCCACTTTTGTTATAAAAACTTTGATAGATTTATAATATGGTCCGACGAGGATTACTTTTCAAGTGCAAGTACTTTCAACAGGCATAATACTAGACATTGGTCCCAAGAAAATCATTATATGCTATTTTTTTCCTGAACCTGTGCTATAATCCATTCCTGAGATATGGCCGACGGCCGTTCTTAGTTAGCACCCGGTACATGGATGTAGTTAGTTAGGATTAGGTCAGGTTGTGTCACGCTAACTTAAAAAATTTTTAAAATTCTAAGGATAACACAACGATGACGCGTTGCAATTAACATTTAAATCATTATGATCTAAGGTTTAGTACAATAATAAAATGGTAGTAATGAAACATATTTTACTTTTATTTGCACTTCAGCAGTACAGGTAACATTGTGAATTGTCAAGAGATTAATTTAATGTTTCCTTTTTTATTATAGTGTTTATGTGGATAGTAATATTAATAGATGTTTCTATATAATGGTAGAATAATTAAATTATTCTTTGTTGCAGGTTTTTAAGACTACAAATCTGTAACTAATTTAAGAAAAGGAAAAAGATAACGCTTGTTTATTTAACAAAATTCTGAAAGCAAATTGGGTTATCGTTAAAATGGCTTAACTCTTATATTACTGGTCGTACACAAATTTTTTAAATATAATAATTTGAATATTTATCTTTTTTGGGATTTTTTAATGGTGTACTTTAAATTATACAATCTAAACGTTTCGATAACACTTACAGTTATCTTCGTCAGTAGTAATGTTTGTTAAAAATTGTTAAAGATGTAGTAAACAATTTTGTCAAGTTTGAAAAATTCAAACATAAACATAAGTCTGCTATTAATATAACAGTTTGAGAAACGTATAAGCCAACTATAAAATTGTAGTAAAGAATAACTAGGTCATTAAAATTAAATATTGTTAAACTGCCTCAAAGATGACAAACCAGAACACTCTCTACGACGAAAGCTAACAATGAAATTTGCCAGCCAAAAAACACATTTAACAAAATTTAATCGAGTTATGATGTAAGTGTAAAGTTGTGAAAAACTTCAATTCTAAAATGATAGAAGCATTCACAAATCCAAACATTACATCAAATAAAATAACCCAGTTAAATCTAACAAAGAGATATCTTTATCAATAATTAGAAGTGTTATTAACAATGAAAAGCACAATGCAGAACGTTCTTTGTAATTTTTAATTTCAATTTAATTTCAACTACTTATGTTAAATTATAGTGCTGTGGAAATTTAACATATAATTGGTAAAGCATTTGCTTCAAGGTCTAGGAAAACACAGCAAAAACCTAGACATACCAAAAGTTGAAAACAAATTAAAATCAAGGCGTATCATTATGCTCTTTTTAATTATAAGATGCCAAAACCTATTTAAACGGAGATTTTCTTCTTGTCTATTAAAATTATTCGGGTGTTTATATATTTCAATAGCTTCACGTTGCAAACGAACATAATAATGGTTTGTCTTGACAATATTTTCATATTGTCAAATTGAATGTCATGATTTAAATTATTCAGGGCATGGTCAGCCACAGCAGACCTCTCTGGTTGACCCAATCTACAAAATCTCATATGTTCTTTGCGTCTTGTATCAAAGCTACGTTTTGTGGTCCCGATGTATACTTTTCCACATGAACAAGATAACTTATACACTCCGGAAGATGATAAAGGGTTTGACACATCTTTAGGTGATCTTAAATGTTCTTTAATTTTTCTTGTAGGTTTAAAAATAGTCCTAATGCCATATTTGATTAGGATTTTTTCAATTCTATTTGTAACATTAGCTATAAAAGGAAGAAAAGCAGTACCAACATTAAGAACTGGTTTTTCTTTAAGGTTACGCCTAGAAGGTGTAATAACATTATTAATATCTGTAAGTGAATATCCATTATCTTGTAAGGATTTTCTTAAATATTTATATTCATCATTCAAAATTCAGGGTCACAAATTCGTTTTGCTCGATCTACTAAAGATTTAATTACACTAATTTTTGACGTGGATGGTGGTTGGATAATTTATGAAGGTATCTATCAGTGTGTGTCGGCTTTCTGTAAACCTTAAAAGATAGTGAATTATTATTTTTAGATATTAATATGTCAAGAAATGGTAAACTTCCATTAGTTTCTTTTTCCATGGTAAACTGAATACTAGGGTGTACACCATTTATAAAACCAAAAACTCATGCAGTGCTTCTTCTCCATGTCTCCAAATAACAAATGTGTCATCTACATATCTATACCAAACTGAAGGTTTTTTAGGTGTATTTTGTAACGTTAATGTTTCAAATTTTTCCATATAAAAATTAGCTATAACAGGACTAAGGGACTACCCATTGCTACACCTTCAATCTGTTCATAAAATTTACTATTCCACTGAAAATAAGTTGTAGTAAGACAGTGCTGAAAAAGAATGGTTATGTCCTTTGGAAAAAGATGATCTATGTATTCAATAGTTTCTTTTAGAGGTACTTTTGTAAAAAGTGAAATAACATCAAAACTAACCATTATATCACCCTCTTCAATTTTGAAACTATGCATTTTTTCAACAAAGTCGGCAGAATTTTTAATGTAATGGGGTGTTTTTCCTATATGAGGTTGTAATAACAATGTAAGATGTTTTGCAAGTTTATATGTAGGAGAACCAATTGCACTAACAATAGGCCTTAAAGGAATATTGTTAGTGCAATTGGTTCTCCTACATATAATTCTTATAATTAAAAAAGAGCATAATGATACGCCTTGATTTTAATTTGTTTTCAACTTTTGGTATGTCTAGGTTTTTTGCTGTGTTTTTCTTAGACCTTGAAGCAAATGCTTTACCAATTATATGTTAAATTTCCACAGCACTATAATTTAACATAAGTAGTTCAAATTAAATTGAAATTAAAAATTACAAAGAACGTTCTGCATTGTGCTTTTCATTGTTAATAACACTTCCAATTATTGATAAAGATATCTCTTTGTTAGATTTAACTGGGTTATTTTATTTGATGTAATGTTTGGATTTGTGAATGCTTCTATCATTTTAGAATTGAAGTTTTTCACAACTTTACACTTACATCATAACTCGATTAAATTTTGTTAAATGTGTTTTTTTGGCTGGCAAATTTCATTGTTAGCTTTCGTCGTAGAGAGTGTTCTGGTTTGTCATCTTTGAGGCAGTTTAACAATATTTAATTTTAATGACCTAGTTATTCTTTACTACAATTTTATAGTTGGCTTATACGTTTCTCAAACTGTTATATTAATAGCAGGCTTATGTTTATGTTTGAATTTTTCAAACTTGACATAATTGTTTACTACATCTTTAACAATTTTTAACAAACATTACTACTGACGAAGATAACTGTAAGTGTTATCGAAACGTTTAGATTGTATAATTTAAAGTACACCATTAAAAAATCCCAAAAAAGATAAGTATTTTATTATGAGTGTTAATGGTGAAAGTTTACATTTTCATATAATAATTTGAAGTCTAAACCTACATTTGTAATTTCTGGAGTGCCTTTTGGCACCTCTGCTGTTTTTGTTTTGTATAACCGACATCAAGCATATCTTCAAGCACTTACATTTTCCATTATTCGCAGATGACATTAAAATATTCGAACCATTAAATTCAATGCAAGAATGCATAGATTTAGATTTTCTCATAGTTTTGTGTGTTTCTAACGAAATCTTATTAAATGTTTTAGTGTTACACTCCATCGGATTAAAAGTTTATAGGTTACACGCATAAAAAAAATTGAAAATTCCTTAGTTCTTCAAAAAAAATTCAAGTACGGATGTCGGTTTCAAATTTTCATCCCTTTTTACGTTTACTCAACTTAGAAAACTTATACTTAATATAATTTATAATTCGCTGTTCCCATCCGTTTCGTATTTACCAAATTTTAAATTCCTTGTACTGTTCATTTGTACGATCTACTCTAGAGTATTGTCTAGCTAGAGTATTGTATGGCCGCTCATCAGTTTAGGTAGATAGTAAAAGTCGAAGAAGTTTAGCACAAGTTTTTACGATTTTTCTGGACAATTTTTCACACGCGCTATTGATGTTAAATTTCTATACATTATTAGCAAGAAAGATATTTTTTGAGCACATGTTATTATTCAAACTACTGAACGGGCTTTGCCACTGTCCTTTCTGACTTCAATTAGTAAATTGTAACCTACCCGGAAAAGTCCTAAGAGGCGCTCACCTTTTCTCGGTCAATCATCACAAAACGAATTATCTTCAAAACTTGTCAAGTGAAATACTATTTGGATATCTCTAATCCATTTCTTGAACTATTAAACCAACCTTTGAACTCCTTTAAAGGCCAGTTAAGATTAATGCTTCCATCAATTGATACTACGCTGTATGATCAATATACCACTATTAAAGGTAACTACTTATCTCTGTAGAATAAGCGTTGAATTTGAGATGCCTCTTAGTTTGTTTGTTTTATTTGGAAGACCTCGCATTACCATGTAATCGCCATTTTTCTTTTTTGTTCATTATTTTGTAAGCAAGCTTATTGATTAGGCTACATTTTAATTTTAGTATTTCCTATGTTTGATTAATTTATAATTTGTAGTGCACACTTTGTATTACCAAAATTCTATCCTAAAATGTATCTATACCATTACAGGGTTTTCCCCGTAATAAACATTATTATTATTAAATTTGTTTTAAGCTAAATATAAATATGATTAACTTTTTACACGTAATCAAAATATACCAGTATTATGTGCTTTTGAATAAATGCATCTTCATCTTCTAAGTTTTACTTTTAGACAATGATTACTAAAACTTTGAATTAAAATAATTTAATAAAAGTATAATTTTCTTTTTCTATTTGGCATAATAATCTCATTACGTTACGCAAATGACATCATTTCCGTTTCATAATGTAGAGAGAAAATATAAGCTTTTTTGTATCAAAGGTTGGCAACATAATTAGAAAAGATGTCAAGTGTAAAATATAACGTAACCTTACATTATGATCTTGAATTGCTGAATAAATATTTTCCCCTTATAACATGAAAATAAGGGTAAGTATAATAAGAAAAGAAAAAAGAATTTGATGAAATTTAAAGTTTTAACAGTACGACTACATTAAACAAACATTATAAATAATAGTTGTAAACAATTAGAATTTGAATCTTGTAACTTTCAAAATCTGATTGTGATTAATATTTACCTGACAACAGCAGCAACATATCCTATTAATTTAAAATCCACATTTTCTGAACATTTACCTTAAAATATGCGGAATCAAAAAAATTTTATAACAAACATAGGGCTTTTTACCACATTCGTCTGTTAGAGAATTTACCGCTGCGTCCACGCACTTTTCTAAACATATCATATGTATAACAAAATTCGCAAGTCGATATGTAGTCTAGAGGTTGAGTTAATTCTGTACACACATATACACGATTCTTTGGATATTATGTACGCACCACACGGTCTTTAGGTCTAAAACTTCTCTTTTACATAGTCAGAGTTTTTACTCACTCTTTTTACACAATGATTTAGTACAAATAAAGGTGTGCACTTATTCTTTAGTTATGTAGATGCAACGTAATAGAAATGCGCTGATTTTCTGACTGAATTGGAGGTATAAATTGATTTTCGCGCGAAGTGCGCGAAGATATTAAAAAAATGTATATTGGTCTTTCAAGCTTCAAGTATAGAAAACTTATCTTGAGGCATTTAAGAGAAATTGTCACGTGTGGTTAGAATTTTCCGTAGATTCTTTTATCTTTTTAACTTCAGGATATTTAATAGTACCCAGTCTCGTGAGTGGGAGTGATGATTAAAATTTGGGTATATTCGAGTATAAGTTTTGGAAGCACCCATTTAGTTACAAATTTTTCCTTTGTTTGTTTAATGTTTTTTTTAATAATGGTTACTTCTAATTATTTTTAAGTATCAGTAATTATAGTTTAGTTGAGTTAAAATTACGTCATTGCAAATTGTTACTTTGTAATTAAAATCGCTTCAGAAAACGTAACCTGCAGATTTAAAATATTAGTGACGTTATGTCGGTCTCTTTGATAAATTAAGTTTTAAAAAGACAAAGACTGTGGTTTTTATAATACGTTGGTTTCGAGTCGATTTTCTAAAGTTTATAAGTGACGAAAACAGCACGTATTACATTGATAATCTTCTCGAGGTAGATAGTGCTAGTAACGTAATTTTTCTCAATTCGGTTTCTGAAGCTTATATCGTTTTTACCGCGCTTACGATTTGAAAACATGTTTTTTTATGATTGGTTATTTGACGTGAGATACAGTATGGCAGAATGTAAGGGAGTCAAAGTCTATCTGTTAAGGAGATACATCGATCGCGGGATGTGAGCTCGGTCGTAATGAATTTGCTTATCATATACCAGGCTTATTGAAATTTTCGTAGGGAGAGTTTTCCCATCCACCATTCGGAGATATTTTTTGAAGAGTATTGAGCCGCCCCAGTTACTATTGTTTATTGATTGTCAGAAGTCACATTTTTACGAATCCTTCAATGGGGAATTAGCGCTAAAATTAGTGTGTATCCTCATTTTTGGAATAAAATCACATTTTCTTGCGGATCCATAGTTTGAAAATTCAATATAATTATCATGAAGCCATCTGCGTTCATGGCTATCCAAACAAATAAGACAAATTGCTGTAAATATAAGCTATCCCTTTAACAAAATTTGTATGTATAATGGACAATGAACGTTTATAAATAAATTAATGTGTGGATATGTTAAACCAGGTGATACAGTTACTGAATCATTTGATTTTGGCTTAAATAGTTTCGTCACTAAATTTGCGTTAATTTAATTTAAAAATATACCATTCGTTGAACTTTGCCGATTGTGAAGTTGCTGACTTGAGAGCGTCGTTAGGAAGTTTGAGGATATATTGGCTTCCACCGATCCACTACCTAGAGGGTTAATTACGAGAAATACCTATACCGCAGTACACACAAAAGGGGAGAACTCATACTGGTCATTTTATGTAAAGAAGGTAATTGTTTACATTCTTTGTGTGTTTCTGGTGATTTTAATAAAGTGTTTTGTTTTTTACATTTGTCAGGCGGATGAGTATGTTTTCTCTTGTTTATATTTTGTTTAGGAGCCCTTCAGGCGCTTAAATTAATTTTCATACAGTGTACTCACCCATATATATATATATATATATATATATATATATATATATATATATATATATATATATATATCATGTTGTACATTATTTTTATCTTATTCGGATTATGCAATGCCGATTTACGTATTACAAAATTTGTCAAATTTATGTGCCGACAATATATTGGTGTTATATTAACAGATTAACCTTGAATACCGTAAAGTACAAAGTGATCTCCTATACGCGAACATGTCACTCCATTGGGTTTAATTATGCTGTGGATGCTGTGTCATTAACAAGAAGTGCTACGATCAAGGACTTAGGCATTACCTTTGTCGATAGATTATCTTTTTCGTGTCATGTTAAAAATATTTGTTTATCTCCCATCAATATCAACATCTCACTAACTTGCAATCCATAAAGGTACTCTACTGCACTTTAATTCGAGCTAAAGTAGAATATGCTTACTGGAATCCTAACCATCAATATTTAATAAAAAGGACCGAGAACGTACAAAGGCGCTTTTTTAAATTCTTCTATTGTAGAGCTTAAAAGTCAGGTATAATAATGTGTTCTACTGCAAGATAGTGAGAACGGACCTTGCAAGAAACTCACCATTAGAACGGACCTTGCAAGAAACTCACCAGTGTCAATGATATGCGCTAGATTTCATTGTATCTCAGAACGCACTGACATTCATGGTGCAAATCTTAATCAAAATACAGATGAAGTATTAACCACTTAGTTTACGATACCGCCTATTGTAAGCTGCATATTAACTATGCTTTAACATATTTCTTAAAATTTAATTTACGTCTACATCATTACTAGTTTTTTCTCGTTTGTAAAATATTGTAATTAATCTCTGATTAATTTGTCCTGTAAGAGGTGTTTAACTGCTGGGCAATCAGACAATATTGTTATTATTATTTTTATTATTATTAGTATGTTGTTCTATATATAATTGTTCTGAGGTTAGTTTTCTACCTGAGGTTCTAATATAACACGAGCAAATGCCAAATGTTATACTATTCTTCTTATTGTTAACTACTGATGCTGACTCTAACTGCTAAAATTTCCTTACTACTATGCATGTATTCAGAATTGCTGCCTTTTGCAAAGTCATGTAAGTGTTATACGGCAGCTCTACAGGTGATATGTGGTTTTTCAATTGCTTCGGGATTATTCCAATCGTTGAAATCACAATGGGGACTATTATTGCTTTTTCCAGTTTCGATAATATCTTGACTTCCTGTTGTAATTCTGCATATTTTGTAATTTTTTCAGAGATGGTCTGCTGGAAGTTATTTGTGTTTGGTACAGCAACGTCTATCAAATATACTTGCTTCTTTACTTTGTCAATCAGGGTTATATCTGGTCTATTACTGTGTATTGTATGTAAACTTTGCATATTCTTTCTGTAGTTCTTAGTCCTGACAACTTGGTCCTGGATAGCTAGCAGAAAACCGTCAGTCTCCTTCCAGGAACATTCACCTAGATCAATCAATTTATTGGAAGCTTTTTTATCAACGTGAAATTGGTTCAAATCCTGGTGGTGTCGTCTATGCAGTTTTTTGTTTATTATTATTATTATTATTAATGTGTGATCTTGGCGAATTTAAAACTTTCAAGCGTCAATCCTTTTTAACTAATAGAGGTTACAAAAATTGAATGTGTTTTATCATTTGTATCATCACGCCGATTGTTTATTTTGATTCTGTTTAATTTTATTATAACATAGGAATAGTGTTATTGATTTGAGAGTGTTATTTCTTTACAATGTGTATATTATTGTGACTTCATTTCATTTATTACTGCGTTACTATTATTATTTACGGAGTGTCAAATTTTAAAGATTAGATGATTTGCTTACATTCTAGTTACCGAATAGTGTTATGGAAATTTTGATTTATACAATTTTAGAGTGACAACGTCGATTCTTTTTTTATTTTAGAGAAAGTTTTAACGTAACGATTGATGAGAATTTTTTATATAATTTCATTTTAAGAGATGTTTTGAGATATAACATAACGTAAATATAAAGTAAATAAGTTCGTTAACGATCAACTTGTTTATTAGCACGCCTGTGTTTTGCAAGTACGTGCAAATATTTTGAAGTTTTATTGCAGCCATCGTACCGGCTGTTAATGCACGGATTTACCTGGATTTGCCACAATTAAAGGTAAGCAAGTTTTTTTGTTTGTTTGGATCTAGCTGTGAATTTATCGCATTTAGGTATTACGATCCCTATTTAGGCATTTATAAACACCCTGGAGCCCATATGATTTTGGACGAACCCTTATTGTGTCTCACGTATTATGAGCTATCCCATTAGTAAAATTAGTAACCCGCCCATGCCCATTATTCCTGAGTTACCGGCCCATTCCTTTTCTGTTGTTCCCGATCTACTGACATTTCCGCCCGTAACAGATAAAGTTTAGTACCCAACCTGTAGGGACTGTTTTTCTTTGTAGATTTTTCTCGATTTTTTGTTGTTTTTTTTAAGATAGCTCTGTCGTAGTTTAGTTTGGATTTCCTGATTTTAGATTTTTCGAATTGTAAGACTTTTATGTCGAGTTTACGCATTTGTTTTGCTGGTACTATGTTAAGTGTAAGGTTAAGTTACGTTGGAGGATTTTTTAGTATATTTCGTAGTGTATTTGGCTAGTTAGGAGCTTACTATTTATCGTTTTGAGATTTGTTAGCCATTCAGATAATTTAGTTTTGCGAATAATAAAGTTTATTTGATCGTAACACTTAAAGGTATAATGAATTTTGAGTTAATTGTTGGCTATTGTTGCGGATTTTAAATGAAGTTTAAAATTTTATTTAAGTGTAAGTGCGCTATTCGTAGATATTTTTAAAGTAGAATTTCAGATCAAGGTGAGAATTTTCTTTTCTAGTGAACATTATGGTTTCCTGTTAGGCAATTATTTTAAGATCTAGTTTATAACGTTATTTTACGGTATAAATTTATTTAACAGATGGCACCTTTGTAACATATTTTTCTTGATTTATGACTTAACCTTATCGTGTTTTACGTATTACGGGCTATCCCAAACGCATAATTAATGCCCACGCCCCTTATTCCACTGAGCGACCTGCTCATTCCTTATCTGTTACTTTAGGTCTACTGCCATTTTCTCCCGTAACAAAATTAATGGGACGGACGGGGACAAGAAGCGCATAATAGTCTATTTCTCTTTGAAAATTCGCTAAAAAGTTGAAATGGAATATAACATACAACGCTAGTCTCTAATGTACCGACACAGTATATCAATATTAATCTTAAAACAATGGTGCACGGACGTGAACCGGTTCTGAATGTATTTCCGGTGTTTAACAATAAATTGTATAGAAATATGTATACCAAGATTTTTTTAAGTGATTATTGCATGGTTCATAAGTTATAATATAATGACCACTATTTTAGTTACATACACCTAATCTTTGGCATCGGACCTCTCTATAACATTTTCTAGACGCTTATGACAAACAGCGCCAGCGATGCCACGTCTCCGCAATCGTATGCACCGCTCACAAACAAATCCGGCTTTTGTAATATAGCATTGTGACAAAATTGATTTTTCACAGACAATTTATAAAAAAAACAACAGCAATTTATAGATATAATATAATAGAATCCTTTGTGACATTAAAAATATAAAAACATATATCGCAATAAAATAGTAACGAGTGATCAATCTCAGGTGTATACCACGTGATCAAAATATTTAAGTTGGTACCACTGATAGGTTGGTAAGAAGCTGTATTGCTCTAGCTACTCTAGAGCATGGTTCGAGTAAAAACTACGATCAGTTTCAAATCTGTATGAAGGTCATTAACTTATACATATTATAAAATATTATCTTAATTTAAATAATGACTATTTTGTATTTGATTAGACTGCATCCCTATAAAATACAACAAAATAAATAAAATATTATTTAATGATTGGATTACATCATTACAAAATAATGAATCTTAAGTATTTAAATGTTATAATTTCATTATAATTAAATAAAATTTACAGTACATGTTTATGGAATGACAATGTCTTTTACAAATTTTTTTAGCTCCTTAGGTACACATTAGTTATCACACTCAAGAAAATATAAAAGTGAAAAACAAAGGTATAATATGACATAAACTGACATAAACTAAAACGACTAAAACCACACTAAAAATCCAAAGCAGCCAACTGAAAAACACAACAATATTAACAACTAGGGATTTTTGTCATACCACTACAGTACACTTGAGATTGATCGCGTTGTAGAAAACCTATACAAAAGTTGAATACTAACAAAATAAAATAGGTCGAAAATGACAATAAAAATATAAAAAATAGTTTAATGGCATATAAGGTATTTAGCATTAGAAAATAGTTAGGAATCAATCAAATTTACAAAATAAATCACTCACAAATGTAATTACTTAACAATAATCATCGTATATAATAAGACCGGCCATTAACTGACATTAACAGATAAAGAGTAAACACATTCTGTACAAAAATTAATTTAATGGCACAATGAAAATTGTAATTAAATCATATAATAAGACAGGTCATTAACAGGATAAAATAAAATTTAAAAAAAACGTAAAAAAAAGTTTAAAAATTAGATCAAATGTAACATGGGAATTTATTTGAGAACTCTCGTTGTTTTATTGAGCTTATACAAGTACTATTGCCCTTTGCATACAACCGGCAACGTCGAAGCAAAATTCCCATAAGGAAAGCATTGCCTACCTTCGCCACACTACACTCTCACCCCCGAACGTAGTATAGACTAGACTAGGGTTAATGTGTGTCAAACACTTACGGACGTTGTGTTAAAAATATAAATAAATGTTACCATTTTTTAGCATTAGTCCTTCAGTACAGTTTATTTATTATACTTTATACTCAGCAGATGAATTCATCTATGTACAAATATACATTTGGTACGCTATTAGTTGCATAGAAAGAGGGATAATTAAGCCCTAAGAATAATTGAATAATTCTAGACCTACCTACAAAATTATTCCCGTTCACACTTTATACCTCTTTCTTTTAACCTTGTTCTCAGTTCATTCTTGTACCAATATCTACTTAATTAAAATAGATATTCCGTTTCGCCAAAGGTAATATTATTTACATCTTGCGCATACGGAATAGATTTAATATCTAAAGCGAACACGTATATACTGTTTAGGGTAACGTTCGGTATCTCCAAGAGCTAGAATAGATGTAAGCATACAATAGAAATAACGTTTCAAACTTTTCAATGTTTCCATTATCTATCCGACCTAGTTCCTCTTTGTTATTTACTTGATACTGAATAATTTACATTAAGTAAGTAGAATATTACTTGAGTGATCATTAAATGAAAGAGATCCTAATTCGTTTATAATAGCTTTATTTATAGCTTTGTGGTTGCAGATGTTACTTTATTCATACAGTGTTACACAAAACTAACAAGAAATGTTTTGTGTTTTTGTTCTCTATGTGATGTATGTTATGAAACAGAGAGTTTTCAGTACACTGAGATTGTTTTTTGTGATATTCAACGGTATTGAGGTATTAGAAGCAAAGTACAGTAAAATTATTTTCCCTCTGAGAATAAGTTTCTACAGGATACCCACTCACTACTACCAAAGTAAAAAGTTTGGTCATCTCACTTTAAATGTGTACTTTCGAAAACTATTAGGCTGATTTTAATCAAACAGCTTGCATCATAATCGATATTTATTTCTGTGTATGTGAACGTAATTTGGTATTTTTATTACATTTAGCTAAATAGGTACTAGAACGAAATATATTCGAGAAAACACCGTTTTTCGCCACTCTTCGCCCAAGACCCATCTTTATGAACTAATAATTAACACTAATTAATGAACTACCTTCATTTTTAGGGCTATGCCAAGGTACACCTTTGCTTAGAGGTTGGTGCTAATTTCATTACTTTCTATTGTTTAAAAACCGTGTAATAAAGGAAAATGCCACGCTTGTTAACTCCCTTACTCTAACCGTTACATGCCATATTTTATAGGATGCGGTACATTAAAACCAATAAATACGGAAAGATTGACTTCTTCTTAATTTGTATATTTGATAACCATGGGATAGAATTAAATATCTCGTTGAACAAGGATAACGTCTAATTGCACGCAGAGGTAACAGGGGAAGAGAATTTAACGCGCAACCTTGTGTTGCAATTTATACAGCGCGGCAAAATGGTTTCATGTATTAATGCATTCATTTTTAAATATGCAGGTAGTGGAGATCGCGAAAATTTTATTAGTATTGTAATAAACGTTTGTCAAATGACCATTGTTACCGCGATAGAAAAGATAATTAGTGGGTTGTTAACATCTCGATAATACGTCGTAATTTGCTAATGTTTTCGGAATATTTTATTTTATGTATTTTTATGTAAGAATTGTGGGAATGTAGGTAACTGATGTTTGGATAAGGGTTAAAAAGATATGTTTGGGGTTAGCTAGCAGGTGTCCGTCTTTAATGAAGGAGTGTAACGAATCGTTGAGTTGTTTTACGAGCACATTCTTGATGTGAAAATGTCACTAGTTTAATAATGAATTACGTCGGTACACGTCGCGATCAAAGGCATCTTTGTTTGGTACTTTGAAACTCGAGGCCTAACTGTAGGGTTTGTTACGGACGAATGCATATTTTTAAAATTAAGATTTCGTTCAATAATTAATATGAAAATTGTTCCACCGTAATGTTTCTTGTTTTTTTATTACCTTTGAAAGACGGGGGTTGATTTTCGGGAGTAAATATAGTTAGTTTGAAATCGGAGGGGAAGGCAGTTGTGTTTGAAATTTTGATTGAGCCGGATTGCTTTGATTGTTTTAATTAGAAACTCCCATTGTAAACCGTTCGTCTGTTAATATTTTGTCGTGTACCTTTTAGAAAAACTAAAACGCTAATTCGTTCTTTTCTTTTTGTGTAGATTTTAATGTAAGTTTTTCCAAAAATTAAGTTGTGGTACAGTGTTTAACAAAAGGTAATATATTCAAGTGTAAGTAGGTATTTTAATATAAATTAAAACTCGCAGCAAACAATTCTACAAGCCTATGTAACGTATTAAAAATCAAGAATTGCCTTTCAAAAAGTATCTCATACGCACGCGGGCTCATTAAGTTGAATCTTGTTAAAATAAAAGTGCTAGCGCCAGACAGCACAGGGCTCCCTCCCTTGTGTACTTGGGCGAATTAGCATTGTTGTTTTTTGATTATATTTATATTTGTGTAGAGGTGGGCGTAGACAAACGTGCAAAAGATAGGTTTCGGTTATAATTATAAATAGGCAATTGCCGATTGATCTACATACGCATGTATAGATGTATAGATGGATGTGTAACCTGAGAAAGGGGCGCTGTATTATTCTAACGCTCAAGCTTATGTATCGGTCGCGTTGTTATTTATTTGCACTTACTCTTGTAAGGCTATGTTTTAAAGATTTTTTTGTCAGTTTGTTTATGCCTATTTTCTTTTGCCCTTGCCTTATAATTACCTTATTATCACCTGTGCAATCTTACCGTTGTTATATTTTATGTGTACTTTAATCTGTATTATTATTTGTTTATTTACTTAAAGACCGGCATGGTTGGTTTTAAAGGGCCACATGTTGGTATTACTATTTTTATACTGGTTTATTTATGACACAATTGTGAGTGTCGTTACATTGGTTTTTTTATTGCCTTTATGTGTAGCTAAACTGCTTTTTATTTATTTTTTTCTTAATGTTATAATTTTGTATGCACTTTAACCTGATTTAATGGCGTTTTGTTATATATTGAACCATTTAATTGTTTTTTGTGAATAAGTTGGGTTTTCTTGATGGTTCTTTCCCAAAATAGTATATTAACGGGCTGAACCATCATTGCGCAAAGCTCGTTTATTTTAATTTGAGTAGTTTCATTGTTTACCTGTCCCACATGATGCAACACTTAACCTCATCAAGCCTATCTAATTCAAATAACACAGTGTACCTACCACTAGATGGCCAATTCTTTTGATCAGATTTTAGGTTTGCGAGTAATTAAATATTAGACTTGTAAATAAATTCTAATGTTTTAATGATTGCCAGGAAAGGCCATGTAAGGCAAGCAATTAATTTAAATAATAGTAGTATTATTGTCAGTAAAGTCAAAATAATCACTTAGCGATGGTTTGTTCGTGAATTTGCATTATTGCGAATAAGTTCAAATTACTCTTTTCAAGATAGTGGGGGACGCTACAAGAAGGAACGTAATATTAAAATTGCAACAAAAGGCGAAATTTCTAGAAAACCATTTTTTCCAAATGATCATCATATCATCATCATTGTCGTCGCCTAAATTTATAACTAACGTTTCTATCCCGACGTCTACTAAATTTTGCTTTTCTCTGTACATATCATCGACTTTCTTGGCATGATCGACATAATTATTCCAAACGATATTTGGCACAGTTTGTAATGCTAATGTTTATTTTGAACTTTGTGTTTTCCTTTGCAACTTTATTTTTGATATAAGCCCATATCAATTCAATCGCATTAAATTGACAGTGGGCAACTGGAAGCCATAACATTTTAACACTGTCTCCTCGGAATTCTTTGACCACTTTTTGTTTTTTATAATTGCACATACGAGATAATTCCAAAAGTGAAGTCCTCGTCATTTCGTTAAATGAATTGAATTCCTCTGTTCAACCATTCAATTATATTTTGTTTTCTCCAGGCGGTAGTTGGATTGCTAAAATCTGTCACTGTGTGGTACGGTGCTTGATCCAGCACAATTACCGATTTATCGAGGATTACTCCCAACACATATCGTAACCATTCTTCATGATGCTGTTTATTCATTTCGTAATGGTAATCAGCTGAACTTTTTTTCCAACGAAGTATTTGGTACAACCTGGTGAAAAGCCGTTTTCGTTGCCAATATCCAATATAATCACTCTTAGTCTAGATCCTGAAGGTCACTTGATTCCCCTCTGAACCCGATTATTTCTTGAATTTTCCCTCGGTGTCGATCAAAACTCGTGAGGTTTTCTGGGGTAACAAATTCATAATTGTCAACAGTTTGAACATGCCGCACTGGCATGCAAAAATAAAAATTATGTGTGTGTGTGGCAAACACCCAAACGATGGCAGTGTTTGTGAGAACCCAAAACAATGCCCAAATTGCAAAGTGAACCATTTGGCCGTTTGGAAATGGTGTCCCGAATTCAAAAAAGAAGCTAACATTAAAGAAGTAATGATTCTAAACAAAATAAGTCACGCAGGCTAAGCAGACGGAGGGATCAGCCGTTAGAGCTCGTTTCCGCTAAAACGGGCCGTCTGTTTAAATGGAAGTCGGCACCCGGGCGTGGGTGTTCACACCTACAACGATGCAATTATAATTTATTCGTCGACTGTATGTCTCAGTTTGAGATAAGACTTCGTACACGATGGACTACGAAATTATCCCAGTGCTATGGTGGTATTTAAGGAGAAGAAGACCTAATAGATTAAAAAGAAAACATTGGGTATCTGTCTTCTACGAGAAAGATTTTCAGCAGGCAGATTTGAAACATTAATGGGTGAACTAAGAAATTATGAAACAAAGTTTTTTAACTACTTGAGAATGTCCATTTTCTCTTTTGATGATCCCGTTGGACGAATTTCAATGGACATAAGAGCACAAATCAAAATTCAGAGAGTGTATTTGCCGACAACAAAGATTTTCCATATGTATAAGGTAAAAATCTTTTTATACTTATTTTATTAATTATTTGATCATAGTAAAAGGAAGTTAACGTGAAGTGATGTAGTAAAAAGGAGTTAAATGAAATACTTAAATTAAATTATTTAAATGAACTTTTTATTGAAAATAGTTACATGACCTTATGCCGCCCATTGAGTCTCTTAATAAGTGACGAAATGCCTTCAAAATCAAAATTATAATCTGAATCCTTTGAATTTGCTGATTGTACTCTGGATGCTGTTGGTGAAGGTGGAATCCGTTGAAAATGATTAGAGGATTGCGAGGTTGGCGAGGGTATGACAGCTGTCGGCAGCTGGTTGGCTGGTGGTTGTGTATAGTATCCACGATATTTATTTTGACACTCAGTATTTTGATAATCAAATGTTTTATGACCTACTCTATTTCGGTCTTTAATTTTTTTGTATGAGATCTAAGACGCCTGTTTGAAATTCTACAGTTTCATCCATCGTGAAAGATCTGTGGCAGGTATTACTCCTTTGAAAAAAAAATAAATTATGGTTTTCTTTTCCCGTTTTCATCTTGGAGCCATCTTTTCATCAATCTCTTTGTGTTTTGTGATCCTACGAGTCGAAGGTGCACGAAACTCTTTTTATCAGTCGAACAAGATTCAACATTTCCTTCAGTTTCAGTGCTTGACTTCTGAATTGACTCTTCGGTGGGTCTGCGCTCATAAATATTTTTTGAGAACATCAATTGCTCTTCTTGCACATAAGGTCTCGACCTTGTAGAAGCAAATCCAAATCATTTTTCCTCTTTATTTGTTTTCATCCGTTTTTGCCATGTGTCTCGTATGTTGTTCCATTTATCCGAGACAAATGTAGGGAACTATACTACTCTTATAGGGTGGGAATCTCGACTATTAGTAAAATAATTAAAGAAATTAGCTCCATTATTTGGAACAGATTAAACACAGATTACTTCAGGTAATCTGTGAGAGGAAGCTGAGAGAGGGAGAGAGAATGGGAAGCCATTACCAAAGGATTTGAAACAAAAGCTAGCTTTTCTCATTGTCTTGGAGTAGACAGAAAACACATTATAATTATAAAACCATCCAAGAGTGGTTCTATGTTCTTTAATCACAAAGAGTATTTCTCTTTTGTATTATTTGCTGTAGTCCATTCAGAATACCAATTCATTTATATAAGGGTGGGTTCATATGGGAAGGAACGTGATTCTGCGAATTGAAGAATAGTACATTTTGGCAAAAGTTTAATGATGGTTCACTAAATATGCCAAAGCTTAGGCCTATACATGAAAACACACATGTAGAATTACAGTTTGTACTGATTGGCGACGAAGGCTTTGGTTTAACGTCAAATTTCTTAAGACCTTGCGGAGGTACACATTTAGGTCATAGAAAAAAATTTTTAACTATCGCTTGAGCCCTGCTAAGAGATATTTTGAGTGCGCCTTTGGTATTCTAGCCAACAAATGGAGAATAATACATCGGTCGACAGACCTTCGTAGAGAAACGGCGACTGACGTCATAAAAGCTTGTACAGTATTACATAAGTTTGTTAGAGATAAATACGGCATTAGTTTAGAACATAACCAAAACTCAATTTTTATGGAAACAAGTGAAGAAAGAGCACATTCCAATCAACAAAGTCGAGGTGACCCTAATGTGAATGTGATTCTAAGAGCGTTTGCCGATTACTTCGTTTGTGGTATTGGTTCAATACCTTAGTAGGAAGCAGCTATATGACTCGGAATCGTAAATTGTTTTTAAAGTAGTGTAATGCGGCTTCACGAAACTAACATTATGGCACTGTAGTAGTGAAGGTCAACGGAACTAATGTCAGAGAAAGTAATAGAAAATAAATAAATAATTATGTCCTTATAGTGCTCCGACGTTTTGCCCCACAAGACAGTTCTATTTTCAACCAGCGAGATTAACGTACATGAATCGACATCCTTTTTGCACGAGCGTAGACCCCTCAATGATGTCTGCGGGGTGATCTGAGCGGGGGGGGGGGGGGTAGATCGGTGCCATCTCGTCGGCGGATTCATTCTCACTATATCGGGTCAGAGCGTTTAGACGGCTCTTCGCAGTGACAAAAAGACCGTTTAAAAATCCTGATCCGTTCTTTTTCGCGAATCCGTCTAAATTGTGAACAGTTTCATATAAATTATACTGCCACTAGCATATCTGTCTCTTTAAACGCCCCGTCTTAGTGGTAACGAGTACTAACAAGCCAAGAAACTTTTTCGCAAGTAACAGCTGCCTCAAATAGTGAAGGTACCTTAAGTACCATAATTCCTGAAATTAGGACAATAATTAATGAGGAAGTAACCTTACTCAGTGAGAATACTTCAAACACTCTACGGAAACCTGACTAGTTTTAGAAATAAAAAATATAATAAAAGAAAAGTTAAGTAATTTACATAACGCTTCGTTAACATGGTATGCCTTGACAGAACCCGACGCAGAATTCCGGGGTGAAAAAGCAAAACCGTGTCCTAGTTGCGCTTCACACTCCGTGTGTACCGAGACATAACTCCATTTCGGTAAAGAAAAGAAAAAGGTTGGTCGATTTAGAAGCAAAACTAGGAAAGAGTACTAGACAAAGCAAAAAGTGATATTTGAACTGTGACATTTTCTTTTTATTTCTTAGATTATCTGCGATATATTTGTGTTCGTCTGTCAATTACATGTAAATTTGTCCGCCGTCATATAGTATTTATCTCTATTTAATATTATTTATACAATTTTAACGTTTCACATTCAAATTGGTACAATGGAATATTAACGGTTGTATCAATCGAACGTACGATCTTAAATTATTTATAAGTAAAGAAGATGTAATAGCGATTCACTTGCTTCAGGAAACTCATTTCAAAAGCACCGATGAATACACATTTACGAATTATGATTGTGTTCAGTTCGATGTCTCACACACTAGTAGAGCTAAGGAAGTAGTCGCCATTTTCTTATATAACAGCTGTCTGTTTAGTCCAATAAATTTAAAAACAAACATCCAAACAGCGGCAGTACATGTTCGCTGTCCAATAAATATTACACTCTGTAACATCTACCTACCAGATGGTAATTGGACAAGGGATGAACTAAAGCAACTCATAAACTAATTATCATTTCCATTCATTTTGCTGGGAGATTTCAATGCACACTGTGGGGATCCATAAAGCAAGACATGAAACAGATGTGATAATTCTAAACAATGGGAAACCTACTCACTTTAATACCAAAATAAACAAACTTGGCGCAATTGATCTCAGCTTTTGCTCATCACGGGTCGCCCTTAACTATACCTGGGATCAAATACCAGATCTTTATGGAAGTGACCATATTCCTTTAATTATCTCTACCGAAACACCAAAAAATAAACGCGTTCCCATAAGAAAATGGCTGAGAAAAGAGACAAACTGGAGACAAAGTTTAAAACAAACATTCCTCCAATAAATAGGAATCAAGAAGAATTGTCTAGTGGATAATTTTACATCATCCACCATAGAGGCAGCAGAAGGGTCTATATCGCAAAATAAAATAATCCCACAGAAACATACGGTTCCTTGGTGGAATGTAGAAATTGAAAATGCCAGAAATAATAGAGAAAAGGCTCTCCAAATGTTTATCAAGTGTCCTGCAACAGAGAATTTGATAAAATTTAAGAAGTCTAATACTAGATGCGAAATGAAAATTGTGGAAAAAGTACGTGACGGAAATTAACATCAGAACAATTAATACCGAAGTATGGAAGAAAATCAAATCCGGAAAAGACTGTAACAAAGCTCCGTTTATTATGGAAGACAGTGGAAATCTTATTACTGAGCTAATTCCCATATCTGAAACACTAGCTCAATATTTTGAACAAGCTAGCTCCTCAAATCAATATACACCTTCGTTTAGAGAAAAAATACGTCATAGACCAACCTTCTTAAACTACACCGAACAAGATGAAAGTGAATACAATTCACAATGTACAAGAGAGGAGTTACACGAAACACTAAAATGTGTAAAAGACAGTGCCTACGGTACGACGTGTTAAAAAATTTGCGTCCTACTGGAAGTGAGGATCTTCTTTATAGGTATATTCAACCAAATATTGACAAAAGGAGACTACCCTTTAATATGGAGAACATCCATCAGAGTTTCCATTCTTAAATCCAAGAAAAATAAACTAAACTTAACCGGTTATGGTCCAATACCAGCTGCATAAGCAAAATACTTGAGAGGATGGTCAATAAAAGGCTAACAGAATACTTAGAACACAATCAATTATTGACAAATACGAAGCAGGCTATAGAAGAAATTCTTCAACAAGAGATAACAAGCTCCTCTCCACAACTATGAAGCACACTTTTAACAAAAGGGAGCATGGCACTTATATCTTTTTTTATTTAGAGAAGGCATATGACACAGTATGGAGATATGGGTATGCTGGAAAAGATTCATCGTTGGGGTACAAGATCAAAAATGTTTAATTTCGTAAAATTATTCTTAATGAAAAGACTTTTCCAGGTCACTTTGTTTATTATCGCAATACCCCACAAAATAATTAGATACGAAAATAGGCCGATGCATGTATGTGAATTATTTAGCCCTGTACACTTCTTCCAAAGGTGATGAGTCTCATAACGCAAAAATGCAAGCTGTCATTAATGCGATAACAAGAGAAGCAGAAGATGTAGGCTTTCGCTTTTCTACAACAAAGACAGTATTGTAAGCTAAGGCATCCGCATCATTCTCCAAACTTCTTTCTAAAAGGAAATAAGATCAAAAACGTTATAAATTATACGTTCGTAGGAGTAACAACTGACCACATTCTCACATGGAAATCGTATGTAGAAAACGTAGCAAAAAAAGCGCACATAAGGAGATTCTCATACGGGTATATAAATCTCTGTAGCTACAGCCCATTTAAATAAAAAAAATCCACCCAGCCAAATTTTCTTGAATGGTTTGTGCCGCTCCATATTTCGTCAGTAAAAAAAATATTCAATCTCGTTTCTCCGTACCTTTTAATGAATATACATATTCTGCTCATTTACCAGCTATTGTAGTAGCTTCTATTAAGATTGGCTTGTTCTCTAATTTTTCATAAGTAAACTTCATTTCTTTTACTCATCTTTTTAAAGTGGTGGTACATACTTGCGGAAGATCCGGACCCTAGTCTGTTAATCTTGGATGCAGTTCGACTATGGTTGGAAACCATTTTTCCATATAAAAATTTAATATTTGTCTTCTGTAGGAAATCATGGATATCTTGTCTAGGTCTACCATATCTTGGCCTCACCCCTGACACTGTACCAGTACTACTTACCCCTTTCTTAATTGATACCCTTATAACACTTATTTTACTCATCCCCAAGCATTCCACAGTACCCTTTGTAACTTGATTAAGAATAATTGTGTTTACGCCATTTTTTCCGCTTCTAAGAAAGCTTTCACCTTTAGAACATTCTGTTTAAACTCGTCGTACATATGCTGAGGCATTTTAATTTTTGGTAAGAGGCTGTTACGCTATACGTATATACTCGTGTATATACGTATATATATATATATATATATATATATATATATATATATATATATATATACACTATAGTAATATCGCTGCTCTGAGTTCGAACCTTTATGTGTCCTCACTTAACATAATATTTTGGCTCACTAACAAATAAATAATACACAGTGGACCAAAAATCTGGAAACGCCCAATTATCTCGTAAATTGCTAGTTCGAATTGTACAAAATTTGGGATAAGCCTAATTTGGGATACGGAAATTCCAGATTTGACGTTTGCAGTGTTGCCAAATTTACCGTTTCTCTGATATTATTAGGCACTTTGGTTTTTTAAATACATCACCCTGTATATGCAGTCATTATTGGAATCTCCTCTTCAATACGACTTCAACCATAAGTAACACGTATGATTTTATGAAGTCTAGAAGGTCTTAAATACAGTGCAAAATATGTAGATTTGAAGAAATTTAAATTTTTAAATATAGAATGCTGTGATTTTGACATTTGTTCACCATTTACATTATTAAATAAAACTGACAGTAGTTTGATGTGTTTTGAAAAGTTCTGCAAAGTAAATTGTTTCTCTAAAGTGGTTGTTAATGAAAAAGAACGAATTAATGTTGTAATGATGAGAGGGTACGGCGACAGAAAAAAATCTTACAGTGAAGTAGCCAAGTGGTTCAACAATATCTTTCCAAACCGTTCTCCTATCCATAAGGCGACGGTACAAAAAACTGTAAGCCGCTTTGAGGATTCTGGAGGAGTAAAAGATAGATACCGATCAGGTCGACCAAAAACAGCTATAAATGACAACAATACTTCAACAACAAATTTCAACCATACAAAATTCATTTATTGCAAGAATTAAGTGAAGATAACTTCGACCGTAGATTAGAGTTTACTGAGGTAATGGTAGATAAAATTAAAAATGACGGAAACTTCGTTAACAACATATGTTTTTCCGACGAAGCAACCTTTACCCTATGTGGGAGTGTAAATCGACATAATTTAAGGTACTGGAGTGACGTAAATCCAAACTGGATGCGTGAAAACCATACTCAAAGAGCAGAAAAATTAAATTAAATGTATTGTCAGGTATAGTAGGTACTCAGTTAATTGGGCCGTTCTTTATCGAAGGAAATTTAACGCCAGATAAGTACGAAATGCTACTTAGAAATGAAATTGTACCTACACTGAGAAACTTGTGTGGAGCCAATTTTAATCAGATACGGTTTCAGCAAGATGGAGCTTGAGCTCGTTTTGGTGTAAATGTTCGGCGTTATTTAGATGAGATATTTCCACGACGATGGATTGGTAGTATTGAGTGGCCTCCACGATCACCTGATTTCAATTCTAAAGATTATTTTTATTGGGGATACTTGAAAAATTCAGTTTACAAAACTATATCAGCAAGTATTGTAGAGCTAAGGCAACGAATTATCGATGAATCTCGATTAATTTCTAGACAGTCATTATGTTAAAAATCTTGTAATCTATTAATTTTTACGTTTTAATGTAGTTGAAAATAGTATTAAAAATTTATTAAGACAATTAGGCGTTGCCAGACTTCTGTGATATGTATTTAAAACCTTCTAGACTACATAAAATCATAAGTGTTACATACGGTTGAACTCGTATTGAAGAGGAGATTCCAATAATGACTGGATAGACAGGGTGATGTATTTAAAAAAACCAAAGTGACTGATAATATCTGGCAACATTGCAAATGTCAAATCTGGAATCTCCGTATCCCAAAATAGGCTTATCCCAAATTTTGTACAATCCGGACTAGAAATTTACGAGATAATTGGGCGTTCCCAGACTGTTGGTCCACTCTGTATATGGACTTAAATTGAACGTACAGACATGTTTTCAAATTTTTCATTCAAGCGCTACGTGTGTGCCACCTGCCCTAGATTAAAAAGGGTTACGGTTTGCCGCCCTTATTCCATAACAGTACATTTTTGAAAACCGCATAATCGTATAATCACGAGTATGTTTTAAGAAAATATTTTTACATATATGTGTTATTTAGGCAATTCCTTAATGTTATGACAAAAAAAAAGGTTTACTTACTTCACGTAGTAAGAGAGAATTAATTGGTCATGTGTTCCTGTTCGGGCTAGTTACAATCAAATGAAAACAATTTGTTCCAATTTTTTTTTGGTAATAGATTCAGCAAGAATCGAACTACCTAATTGTACAAATTTATTGATTTGCATTGGAAAATAAAATATTTATGAAGATTTAAAGTCGAGCCTGTTGAAAAATGATACGATTTATAGTACCTTTTTGTAAATAAAATTCAATAGTTTTAAAACTTTTACACACTTAGAATTTACATATTTTAACAATAATATATCAATTGTTAAATACCAAAAGTTTAGGCATATCGGCGTCACCAGTTTTGTAAAATAAGCCTTCAAAGTGAAGTGACTAACCTTTTTATTTTGATAGTAGACCTGTTGTTGCATTACAAGTTATATACCTACTAAAACACTTTGTATTAGTATTTTAATTGGCAATAAAATTATAACTGCATTATATCCACTGGTCTATAGCACAGTCCTTGATAAAATCAATGTATAATTTCGACAACATGTTAAAAATGATTGTCGTTACATACTTTACCCTATATTGCCAGTCAATTTAAAACAGTAACGAATCACATCCCATTAACTACACGTTAATTGCCAAATATGTAATTATTTTTGTAAGATTTAATAAAGTAATGTAAGGAAAAGTTCGATTCTATCGAAAGAGCATGATAAATGTAAAGTTACGATATAAATCAGCCACTACACTGACAGCAATGTAAATGTAGTTACTATCGAGTAGAGAATCGAGATCAGTTTGTGGCGAAGCATGATGATGAAAATCTTACTCAAAACGTCATCCATAAACAGTAACGTTGAGTAAACTACAAAATAAAAAAGGCACCAACAGTTTTCAATTTTATGAATTTTAATGAACTGAAATAGAAAAGGGCTTCCCTATAAAATAATGTCACTAACAATATAATTCACTATCCCTTAAACAGCAGCTAGGATAAACTTAATAATTAAAAAATATTACACTACATTAATTAAAGTGCTTTTCTTCAAGAAAAATTTAATTATCACCTTAATATGAAAATATATTTAAAATATTTACCTTTTGGATATTAAATCGCGTATTTTTTATTTATATTTTATACAAATCGAAACGTTTCGATAACAATTACGGTTATCCTACTCAGTGAATGATAATAGCTTTAAAAACTAATTGCCAAAATAAATCGATGAAATATGAAAACGCAAATATTAGCCTGCTATTAATGTAACAGCTCAATAAACGTATTTGAAAGCCATCTATGGAATTTAATTTTATTTTAATAAAGTCTTTAATAAATTAAATATTATGAAACTGACTTGAAGATAACAAATAAGAACACCGGGAGCAGACTAACAATGAATAATTTCATAATTAACGAACAAATTAAACAAAATTTAATCAAAAATTATTATTAATTTATTAAATACATAAATAAAAAGTTTACCTCGAGTAGGATTCGAACCTACGACCCGTACTTTGCTAGAGTACCGCGCTACCAACTGCGCCACCAAGGTTCAAGCCCCAATCGATGCAAATTTTGTCTTCATGTATGTAGAACTGATGTAAATTCTAAATATAATGAGATTACAGTCAAATTACTTATATTAATGGAATGTGAGCCTGCAATATCGCAAGGATTCACACATACCAAAGCAACTTGACTAATATTAAATTATTTAATATTAATTATAATAATTTTTAATTACATAATTACCTTTGAACTTGTTCGTTCATAACAAAAACTTATAATAATTTAAAATTTAATCAAGTTATAAAAAAGTAAAGTCATAAAAAACCTTAACAGATACAGAATTATCATTTTTAGATATTACTATGTCTAAAAACAGTAAACTTCCTTTAGTTCCCTTCTTTGTGCTAAATGGAATGCTTGGTGGAATACCATTTATATAAACTAAAAAGTGCTTTTTCTTTATCTCTGCAAATAACAGTAGTGTTGTCCATACGATGCCAAACTAAACGTTTTTTAGGTGCATTTTGCTAAGTTAATGTTTCAACATTTTCCATGTAAAAACAACAAAACTAAGAGGTTTGACTATTGCTACACTATTCTGCTATTCCTACAATTTATGATTCCACTGAAAATAAGTAGTTGTAAGGCATTTCTGAAGAAGAACTCTTATATCTTTTGGATAAATACAATCAATATATTCAATTATTCAGTAGTTTCTTTTATTGTAATTTAATTATGATATATATATATATATATATATATATATATATATAGTCTATGTAAATTCTGTTCAGAACACGTCATCTATGCCGTCAGAATGACGTTTCATTTTACCAACGTACCAGTTATTCATCCGCATTACAAATCGCACGGAGTCCTAGTGAATTTGTTAGAGAAGTACATTGATTAATGTTATAATTATGCTGTACTAAATGTCGATTACCATCAAGTCGGACATTTATTAGAATCTTGGTACAAACTTATTAGTGCCTTTTAGCTTTGATTGTGAAATTTATTTATCAACATAAGTTTGAATATATATAATATATACAGGGTGTTTGGTACATCGATGCAAATATTTAAAGGGGTGATATAATAGGTGATTTTGAGTCGATTTAAGCAAACATACTTATATACCAAGTGTTACCGTTTTTGAGATAATGCCACTTTTAATATTTCTTGATTTTACCGTGCTTTTCTGCAAATATCGAAGTGTACAAGCGTAATAAGCCGTCTTATCGCAAACTTATACTAAGTTTTTTTATTCCTCATGAAGTGATTGTTCATATTATTTTATCAGAAAAGCCTAAACTGTCTTTGGTTCTTGCCTAGAACTTCTTAAACATGAAAGTTTTAATTTGTAAAAAAGCAATCACTAAAATTCAAACGTGGATTTAGTCTAAAATCTTTCGTTATTTTTTTTCCAATTTCAGTAAAACTTCTTTGGGCAATGGTCTTTAAGATAGCATGAATAGATTTAGAAAAAAATTTTCACAAATTGGAAAAATTGAATTTAATTACCAAAATACCCCTAGGCGCATTCGCCAAAACGTAAAATAGCCCTTCATTATTTAGTTTAAATAGTTTAAAAAGCAGATTTTTAGAAAATGTTTTGCGGTTATCGCTCCACCCAGTACTTGAGTTTACAGCAACTGTTTCTGAATTCAAGATTTCTTTCACCTCACTAACACTGGAATGTAAAATTTTCTTAGCAAAATCGAGTTTATTTTCAAGTGGATCTACATTGCTATTTAAAACGTCACTTTTGACTTTTCGTTTACTTAGTGGAAATAATTTCAATTGTGGTAAATTTAATACAATCGTGCAAAAAGTATGAGCATCACGAACATTAAGGGTTGTACCGGTCTCCGGACAAATTCGCTATCGCTCAGCCTCCAAACATGGCCGGCGACCGGTAAACGTCCTTACTGTTCTTGATACTCAATATAATATTGCCTTGTGCAGTACTAATTTTGAACACCAATAATAATACTATTAATGTTTTAATAAATCGGACATTTTCTAAAATCTGCTTTTTTAAACTATTTAAACTAAATAATGAAGGGCTATTTTACGTTTTGGCGAATGCGCCTAGGGGTACTTTGGTAATTAAATTCAATTTTTCCAGTTTGTAAAAATTTTTGTAAATCTATTCATGCTATCTTAAAGACCATTGCCCAAGGAAGTTTTACTGAAATTGGAAAAAATTAACGAAAGATTTTAGACTAAATCCACGTTTGAATTTTAGTGATTGCTTTTTACAAATTAAAACTTTCATGTTTAAGAAGTTCTAGGCAAGAACCAAAGACATATTAGGCTTTTCTGATAAAAGAATATGAACAATCACTTCATAAGGAATAAGAAAACTTAGATAAATTTGTGATAAGACGGCTTGTTACTCTTGTACACTTCGATATTTGCAGAAAAACACGGTAAAATCAAGAAATATTAAAAGTGGCATTATCTCAAAAACGGCAACACTTGGTATATGGGTATGTTTGCTTAAATCGGCTCAAAATCACGTATTCTATCACCCCTTTAAATCTTTGCATCGATGTACCAAACACCCTGTATACTGAGTTTTCCACGGTAGGCGTTCGTTAGAAGTTTATGTGGTTAGAAACAGTTTAGAAATCTGAATTTTTGGACTTAAGGGTTATTTAAGATTCTCTTTCATTCTAAAATATTTTCAAGGTCATGTTACTTCCGGTTATACCGGAAATCGCCACTAACTTCCTTATTTTAAATGGAACACCCTGTATATTATTTTATTTTTGGATTCTTGACAAAATTTTAGGATAAGTCTTATAAGGGTTTCCTATACCTTTTTTCAACTGTTTCTTAGATATCTTGATTTTTCAAAATGTTGAAAGATGTAACCCTATTTTCAACACTGTTTGTCTTACTTATTTTTGACTGATGGAAAGTGCTTCTGGAGTAGACAGAAGCATAAGAACTATACTTTTGAAATACTCATTGACAATTGATTTTATTGCATACATGGTGTTCAAAATTTGATGAACTATTAAACAATTTTCAAAGTTGAAATACTTTGTTAATTCAAATGTGACAGCCTGTATATTATTGGATGAATAGATGCAGCATTTAGTTATGCATCGTTTGGCTATAACATTACCTATACATATTATTTACAATTTTCTTGTTAATTAATATTTTCTACTTTAATGTGATTTTTGACAGAAACTGAAATGTTTTTCAAAAATAAAATGAACTTAATTCAAACTACACAAACTTTATTTTATTAAAACAATGAAATAAAACAAGAAGATAACAAAATTGAGAGCATAATAACAAATGAAAAACATAAAACAATTATTTGAACATTACTAGAAGAAAATTTGAATGGGGCGAGATATATTGAAATTCTCCGTGGATTTGTTATGGATTTTCTAAATACTCTTCCTGCATGTGACAGGGAAAACAATTGGTATCAGCTGGATGGTGCTCCCGCACATTCCACTATAGCTGTACACCAACAGTTGACATTGATGTTTGAAGATCGGTAGATTGGCCCACAAGGACCTTGGAACTAGCCACCGAGATCACCCGATTTGACGCCCCTGGACTTTTACCTCTGGGGTCGTATAAAAGAATTAGTGTACTCTAGGCCAGTTCAAACTAGAGAGGAATTGCTAAATCGTGTTCACAATGCATTCAATAGTATGTGTCCACACGAAATTCGGCGATCTATTTCGCAAGGAGTATATGATAGAGTTGTAAAATACTTAAATCAAATTGGCGGTCATGTGGAACATTTGTAATGATTCATTTTATCTTTTTTATCACTTTTCTTCTAGTTATGTTCAAATAATTGATTTATGTTTTTCATTTGTTATTATGCTCTCAATTTTGTTATCTTCTTGTTTTATTTAATTGTTTTAATAAAATAGAATTTGTGTAGTTTGAATTAAGTTCATTTTATTTTTGAAAAACATTTCAGTTTCTGTCAAAAATCACATTAAAGTAGAAAATATTAATTAACAAGAAAATTGTCGATAATAGGTATAGCCAAACGATGCATAACTAAATGCTGCATATATTCATCCAATAATATACAGGGTGTCACGTTTGAATTAACAAAGTTTTTCAACTTTGAAAATTGTTTAATAGTTCATCAAATTTTGAACACCATGTATTCAATAAATCAATTGTCAAGGAGTATTTCAAAAGTATAGTTCTTATGCTTCTGTCTACTCCAGAAGCACTTTCCATCAGTCAAAAATAAGTAAGACAAGCAGTGTTGAAAATAGGGTTACATCTTTCAAAATTTTTGAAGAAATCAAGATATCTAAGAAACAATTGAAAAAAGGTATAGGAAACCCTTATAAGACTTATCCTAAAATTTTGTCAAGAATCCAAAAATAAAATAATATACAGGGTGTTCCATTTAAAATAAGGAAGTTAGTGGCGACTTTCGGTATTTCTGGAACGATCCAAACTCAGAAGTTCACCGATATATATGGATACCCCACATAGTTGTAGTAACTATATAAATAATAATTTTACCTTGTGTTGTTGTGCTGTCAAAATAGTGATGGTGGTAGTAGCAGTAAAAATGAAGCGATACATGATGAAGGCTATTCTTCTAACACTGACAGGCAGCCATATGATTTATCTGAAGTGTATAAACAAGCAGCTAATCAATCGATTGTATTTATTATAAACTATCGAACGATACTCATCATGCAAAACATATGGAAATTGGATACAGTACACACCTCAACCTTGTACCAGTAGTAGTGCGTGTTGGATATGAAGGAATGGAATGAGCTTCTAAGATGGCATTCATATGTAGAATTACAATCTTTCCGATCCCAAGAAATTGAAAATAAAATTGATTGGTCAAATTTAAACGAGCATGAAGATATAATCTATGATCAACATTATGAATCTCTATCTAGCAATCTTGGTATTTATTACAATTGGGAAATGATTAAAGGATATGACAGAATTTTGAAAACTGTTATGATAGAAAACTACAACTGCTGGTCTTGCACATTCAATTCACACAGTATAGAGGAACTATTCAATTTAAAGGATATAATAAGCTATAGATTGAAATTTCTTGAATCTTACAATCTGTTGTGTTTTTATGATGAATACATACAACAAGTTGTTGATGTTGATGTTATAAATGCTAAGTATAATATTAATTCACATAACACTGTATGTTTAATGGAAATATTAAATTATCGTCCTGCTTATCTAATGTATAGCATTTACTCAATAAGGAAATAACTATGATTTGTTTTTCTCAGTTTAGATATAAATACCCCGTTTTATCGATCCAGGTAAACAATGTTAGTTAAGAAGCGAAAGAGTGCAGGTGGTGGTGATTTAGTGAATGCTCTAATCAATAAACTTCCGTTTAAATTGCATTTACCTGGTTACCAGTATTGCGGTCCTGGTACGAAGTTAGAAAAACGACTCACACGCGGTGACCCCGGTATTAATCAATTAGATGCTCAGTGCAAACTTCACGATATCAGTTACAGAGATTTAGATAGTAGACATAAAGCGGATAAAATTTTACAAAAAAAAGCTTGGGAACGCTTTAAATCATCAGACGCAACATTAGGTGAACGAACTGCAACTTTGGCAGTCAGTACCGCCATGAAAGCAAAGAGAAAATTTGGAACGTCGATCTAATCTGAAGAAGAAGAAAATGCAATGGCGGTAATTTATTGCATTTACTAAAAACAATAGATAAAAAAATTAAACCTAACGGAAATTTCACAGACACAATAAAGTCAGCGCTTTCAACGGCAAAACGTGTGGTAAAAAGTTTAGGAGGAACGAAAAACATTAAAGTTCCTAGAGTAATTCCCCTACCTAAACAAGGAGGGTTTTTACCATTTCTTATTCCGTTATTCGCAGGATTATTAGTAATCGGTGCTTTAGCTGGCGGTGCATCAGGAATTGCTAAAGCAGTCAATGATGCCAAAAATGCTAAAATATTGTAAGAAGAGACATCGCGCCATAATCGCATGATGGAATCGATCGCTATAGGCTCCGTGAATAAGAAAGGCGGTGCACTGTATTTAAAACCAAACAAATCTGGTGGTGGTGCTTTATACATAAAACCGTTTCCAAAAAACTGAATACATTACCCGAACGACCGTTAACGGATACTAATTTAAAGAAATACACAAAAAATGTACCCTACTTTAGGGATATTTTTATGAGAGATAGCATGCCTAAATTACCACGGAAAAATGAATCTGGATTATTAACTTAGATAGTCCAATGTGCAGTACTTTGAAGCTCTCTAACAAACCATTGAATGCAATCGTTTCCTCTATACAGTCTAAATCGTGATAAAGAATCATTGTATGAACACTTCAAGTGGTAAGCAATGCTGAAGGGTATATGTTTGGAGTAAAATATCGTATTATTATCGATGTCCGTTAAATTTGTGCACTTTTCCAAAATACTTTCTAAATCTGCATAAATTACAAACGGCACCTTTTCCTGGAATGTGAAATTTTTGAACCGCAGAAACTTTTCTGCTTCAGTAGGTAGCTTGACAGAGCATCGATTAAGTTGATGACAGTGAGCGATGTGTTTTTGTAGAACGTGATCTGAAGAAAAATGGTTCAAACATCGATAACAAATGAATTTCTTCTGCTCCTTATTCGATAGTTGTTTAGAAAAAGAGCCGACATATTTTTAGTCCACGTTAAATGATAAACAGTATTATTTTTTGTATTAATATCACCTGCACCTTGATAATTAGCAGAAAGTACTAAAATATTTGTAGGTTCCCTCACACTATTTTGATTTTCACTTAATACAAATGGTAATATACAAATTAATGGAGAGGTTGTTTAACTGTTCAAATTTTTTTACATCATCTAGTTTAATGGGGAAGGAAATTGAATCATAGTTCAGAACATCTTTAAAATGAGGATAACTGTATAATGTTACATGGGATATAGTGCCGAAACAACGGCCCACAGGAAGCAATACTCATCGTCATTTTTAACATTCACTATCGTATACTTTACTGCTATGAAGTAGGGAACTTTAACGTAAGTTGAAAGGCCACCTCTAAATGGGACATAGCGATTAATATTCACCTTTAAATGTAATACTTCATGTAATGCCCAACGGGAATCCCTTTCGGAAAACTCCTATAATTTTGTTTGTAATTTATAATAAACGTTTTCATTATACCACTTACGTAAATTGGTCGCAATGTTGATGGCATAATTTTTTATGGTAAAAGTTTTCAACTCGATAACGTGATTTACAGGATGGATAAAATTGCAGAATAAAAGGACATTCACCTTTAGCATTTATGCATTTTGTAAAAAAATATGACGGTCCTTGATGTTTGCTATATTTACTATAATTCCTGTAAGTAACCTACCATTAAAACATGAATCTAGAGAGTACCAACTTAATTTGCGTGTACGCTTTTTAGCGACATTGACAATTCCACTACCTGTTTTCTCTGAAGCGTTCCTTAACTGTTTAACTCTTATAAGATAACACTTTAACAATGATAAATTACTTTCGAGTTTAAGCAAATTTTCGCATGTCTCTAAATAAATTTTATTTTGAATTATATCTTGCAATAGCTTAATATTAGTGTTAATTATACGGATGTGCTTTAAAAATTCATTTTGGTTTTCAACAATGGAATAATACTTCTTGTTAAATTAACAATATCACTACTACTAGATATTCCCTTACTCACAGTTACCTTCACAACTGTATCCAACACTGCAAGAAAATATGAAGCACACGCGCTGTCGATTATGTAGTAATCGAAACAAATATTATATTTATTATAAATGATATGTCAAAATTAATAATTTAATTAACTATAGAAGTACTTTAGGTATACAATTGCAATTCTAGTCGAGAGTCCAATATGTTGACTGGTATAAAACTACTCTTTATCTGCTTATATAGCAGTATAAACCCAGCATTCAAGGTCAAAACTGGTTATAAGTTGTTGCTTCCGTGTTCATAGACAGATGCATAGATTGCACTTTGCAGCGTTTACTGGGAATATCTATTAACCTTGACATCAATACTGTTCTCATGTCTTATGCTACATCACTTTTGCTTGCAGAGGCCATACATTGAAGTTTGTGGCGTTTACTAAGAATATGCATTAACTTAACCTTGCTGACAGCATGCGAAATGCTTTCTCATGTCTAGATTGTGCTGCATTCATTAGAGTTCGTCACCTTTGCTTACTCAGGTCAGTTCATTGTACTAACCATTTTCACTTGTTATCAATTTCGTCAACGTTAGCAGATCTATGTGTATATAATGTTAAAGTTTTAATTGAATACTCATTAATTGCTCACCATTAGTAATGGCTTCATCCAGCAAACAATCTAAATTTTCACTAAAAAGGCAGGCAAAACCTTGTATTTTGCATGTTTTGGTGGGCCCATCAAAATAACACCGCAGAACCAGCACCCTTTGAAGAGACCATCCCCATCGTCTCCATAAGGGATAGTGATGTAGAGGATGAATTTTCGAAGTATTTCGAGAGGTATGTATAATTTTAATTAATATTGTAGTTTCCTTTTATTAATTCATAGAGAATTTTTAGTACTAATAAAATTATTCATCCTTTCAGCATAACGCCAGCAACCACAGTTATAGCAACACCCCTAAAATCACCACCGTTGCGAAACCTACACTATGGAGGGCAAAATTTGGCTCTTATAGAAGGCACCTCACGCAGCAGGATGATGAGCAGGACCCACCAACCCTTCAGGCCTTTAGGGAAAAAAGGTATTCGGTGGTTACGAAAACTTCACAATGGGTATATTAATAGTGAGGTGGCGGGGATGGGGCGAGTGGAAAGACTGAATGAAGAACTGGTGGAGGCTAATCAATATTTAGAGTGTGTGAGGAAAAATACAGTAAAGACTGAAAATATATTGCGTACGTTGGAAGGGATGGATGTGTGATGTGTTTAATATGTTTTTTTGTGGAATTTATTGTATAGTTATCTTTTTGTAAAAAATAAATGTAAAATATTTTTATTATTCCTCGAAAAATATTCTCATTATCCAAAAAAATTTACTACAGCTAAAAAAATGTGAGTGATAGTTCAATTTGCGCTAGAAAAGTGAAATGATCTAGGTTAAGGAAAAAATTGAAAACATCTGACTTACTCATGTACTCATGTATAAATTTCTACATCAAAGTAAAGCAGTCATTTTTTTGCAAATTTTAAGTGCATGTTGCGTTACAAATTTATTTATTGTAAAATATCATTAATATAAAGAAAGTGAAAATATAGTACAGTTAAAAGTGAAAAAAAGCTTGCGTTAAATAAAAGTCAAAACAGTTCCCAAAAGCATGTAAATCTGAAAACTTTACGCCAGGTATTTATGCAATACAAATAACACAATTGCATTCATACACTTGCAAATCCCGTTTCATAATTGTAATGTGAATTGGTGACTAAGATAAATATAGAATGTTCGCATTCAGTCCTGCATAAAATGCTTTCAATGCAAAATAACTGCGTTCATTGTACTACAATTATATAATTAATATAATATCCACGCTCCATCGAAAATTGTAAATTTGGAGTCCTAATCAAACTACATTAAAAAAGTCATGTTTTAAGTGCTGTTTGTTGTTTCAAAATTAATTTCAGAATTAGTTAATTTAAGGAGCATTTAGATACATTTATACATGAAATGGATAAATTGCATGCATATGTTTCTTCTGAGATTACGTAAGTATAAAAAGCTGTGTTTTAAGTGCTATTTGTTGTTTCAAAACTGGAATTGGTTAATTTAAGAGTCATTTTTTCATATTTTGATAAGTTTATACATGAAATTGATACATTTCCACTTATAAAACACAACTGCGTTTTTTCTGAGAATTAGGTGCAAATTTTAAATTTTTAGTAGCGCATCTTTTGTAGGACTTTATTTTTTCTCTCCCCCACATCCCCTCCTACACCCTGAGGAAAAGGACGTCCACATCGAGTCGTCTTTTATCGCTTTCCATAGATATGCACATATATCTTTACTTACATCATACACCTTCAAACATACATCACTTTTATAGTTCAAGTACACGTCTATTGTTTACACAACAATAATTGCAATTATACATTCCATTCTAGTACAATACTTGTATTTCAAGTTAAATATAATATTACAAATTATACTGATAATGCTATATGGGCAATGCATTTTGCAATTGCAAGCTTTTTACTCATTACGAGTACAATCCATTTAGAATGGGTTGTAATTGCATATTTAAATGTAAAATATCCAAAGATACATTGTGAGAGTTGGTATTACTTTATTTCATAAAAAAATCGTTAGAATTTATTTTAGAAACAAAAAAATATTACAAATACTTTACAAATATGTGAAACATTTATTATATTACATCACACTTCCTATTCATCCTCAATTAATTTGAAAAATATTAAAAATGTACGTTTTATATCGAATTGTGATCTATAATATTTCACAGTTAAGGAAGGCTTTCTTTAATTAAAAAAAACGTTAGAATTTTTTTGATGAACAACATATTACAAATATTTCCGAAATAAATAAAGCATTTTATTTTACATCAGTATTTATCTTAAAAATTTATTGGTTTTGTACAGTCTTAAATTTTTTAATATAAATATGAATATAAATTTATGCAAAATATCACGAGACTATTGTTAGTTGCATAACATTGCAGGGTTAAATCTGCTTAAAAAATATTTCTATCACCTACTACGGGTAGCTTGTGCATTTTAAAATTAAAAGCTTTTCCTAACGTCACAATTTTTATTATTTATTACATATAAATACAATAACTCATTTAAACACTACAACATATTAATACCAAATATGTTTAAATGTTTTTTTATTTTCAAACTTGAAGCTGCCTCATTCTAAAAAACAAGTCATGTTTTAAGTGCTGTATGTTTCAAAATTGAACCCCTTCTTTCGCTCAACAATAGTTAATACTTGTTCTTTTCTTGCGCTTCTTACCTTGCATACTACCATTTTCGTCATTTCTGCTAATACTTAATCGTGCGCACCCAAGAAAGCCTTTTATTATAAATCCGCATCCTTCAAAACCGTTAACCTAGACAAAAATGTCTTCTTCTTTCCATGGACTTATTCTATTTTTATACTTCTAAGAAATGTCATACGATATCCCTACAGGTCAATAATCTTTAACCTTGACCACTCTATTTTTAGACTTCTAAGAATTGTAATATGATGATGGACATTGCAATTTCTATTTTTAGCTTTTGACCTTGACATACAAATTTCCCGCCAAAACGTTTGACCGCAGAGTGGCCTTATAATATGATGAGGATGGTGACATTGCAATTTCTATTTTCAGCGATCTCCAAAAATTTAAATTTCCCGCCAAAAGTTTGACCTTGAGGAGATCCAAAAGCTTACACTTCTTACCACCAGAAGGCGAGTGACCTTCAATTGGTCCAGAACCGGCCCCTAATCACTATTCCATTTATAATCCCTGAAGTAATAAATAAATAATTGTTATTTTACATAGTAAGATAAGCTATATGTTTTGGTATTAAAACTAATTCTAACAAACGTCATCGACGAATATCTGTATACAGGGTGAGCCAAAAATGAAAATTACGATTTTCTCAAATTTTTTAAATGCGCCCCCCTATTTTTTATTTCTAAAATGTTGTATTTGTTTTCTCAAAATTTTAGGAATACCTTAAATTTGTGTGACTAAACATAATTGAATCTTGGATAATAATGTAACATTATTTTTACACAATAAACAATTAAAACATAACATAACATAAACCATAACAATATGTAATGAAGGTAGGCAATTTGTAGATGAATGTGATTAAAACAGAAAGCTGCAGGAGTGATGGATAAAAGCAACGAAATAGTATGGAAAGATAGTGATGTGAGGAAATGCTGGCAAGTATATTTCGGAAAGCTGTACAGTAGTGAGGAAAATTAGACTGAAGGGTTAAATAAGGAGACTTTAGAAGCAATGGTGAATGAAACTGAGTAGGATATTGGGATAAATGACGTAGATGAAACGGTAGGATCGTTGAAAAACGGTAAAAGACCAGGAGTAGATGAAATCGCTGGTGACATGCTAAAGTATGGAGGTGCAAAGCTTATACGAAGATTGTGTGAATTATTCAATGTGTGCCTTAAGTGTGGAAAAGTGCCGATTGATTTGAAGAACGTGATCATTGTACCACTGCATAAGGGTAAGGGGATCAAGAGTGTACCTGGTAAAGCATTTGGAAGAGTACTGATTGATAGAGTACGAGAAACTACAAAAACTAAAATTTGGGATGTTCAGGATGGCTTCATGCTAGGGCTAGGATGTGTTGATCATATGATTGCTCCCCATCAGGTGATCGAAAAATGCTTAAAAAAAGGAAGCTGTACTGTACGTTTGTAGAACTGGAGAAAGCATATGACAGAGTGAATAGGGAGACGCTGTGGGAAATGTGTATGGCGTAAGCAAAGGTCTAATAAACGGAATAAGGGCAGTATATAACGGTAGCCGGACATGTGTTAGGATGAGAGGTGTGCCTGAATACTTTAATTAATACTTTAATTGCGCAACCAGTGCGGCAAGGTCCATGCTCTCGCAGACTATACAAATCTGCCTCAGAGCAGTTTGTAGCTCATCTACCTAATCAGACTGTCTTATGCATACACCAGAACTCGTACATTTACGTCACCAATCGTTACACCATATGCATCGGTAAATGCTTGCCTAACACATTTATCCATGTATACATCGAACAACCTCGGTGACATCACACAACCTTGTGGCACTCCTTACGCAATATTAAAGTATTCAGTCACACCTCCTAACACATGCTCGGCTACCGTTATATACTGCCCGTATTCCGTTTATTAGACTTTTACTTAGGCTATATACATTTAATATTTGCCCACAACTTCTTCCTATTCACTGTCATATGCTTCATCCAGATCTACAAACGCACGGTACAGCTTCCTTTTTTTTAAACATTTTTCGATCACCTGTTGGGAAACAATAATCTGCTCAACACCCTGCACATCCAAAATCTTAGTTTGTGTAGTTTCTGGTACTCTATCAATCAGTACTCTCCCAAATACTTTACCAGATACACTGAGCAAACTTATTCCTCTGTAGTTCTTGCAATCACTCTTGTTCACCTTACCCTTACGCAGTGGTGCATTGATCGCGCTCTTCCAATCAATCGGCAGTTTTCCACACTTAAGGCACACGTTGAATAATTCACACAACTTCGTATAAGCCTTGTACCTCCATACTTTGGCATTTCACCTGTGATTTCATCTACTCCTGCTCCTTTACCGACTTCTCTACCTCATTTATCACAATATACTTCTCAGTTTCATTGACTATTCCTTCTAAATTCTCCTTATTTAACCATTGGTACAGATTTCCCGAATATCCTTGTCAGCATTTCCTCACATCATAATCGTCCCATACTATTTCGTTGTTCTTATTCATCACTCCTGCAGCGTTCTGTTTAAATCACATTCATCTGGAAATTGCCTACCTTCATTACATATTGCTATAGTTTACGTTGTTTTAATTGTGTATTGTAAAAAAATAATTTTGTTACATTATTATCCAAGATTAAATTATGTTTAGTCACACAAATTTAAGGTATTCCTAAAATTTGAAGAAAATTTATTTTTCGGAATGCAATGAATTTAGGTATAAAATGTTTCATAAAAATGGAAAGGTATTACAAATACAACCTTTTTAGAAATAAAATATAGGGGGGTGCATTTAAAAGATTTGCTTATCTTTGTTTATCTTATTATGTAAAATAACAATTATTTATTTATTACTTCTCCATATACATAGTGTTTATTTTATAGCGATTTCTATACAAAAACGGTCATAACTCTTTAAATACTCTGTATGCTTACGTACAACCTCATATTGTAAGAACAGGGACATAAGAGGAATCTAAATATGAGGAGATATACAGGGTGTCCCATTAAAAAAATTGTATGTTTGTGTTACCACCTAATTATGAATCACCCTGTGGAGATCGGCATATCTTTCAAATAACGAGCCTACAATTTTTTTAAACTTTTTTGATGTATTCTATCATAACGGAGTAATCGACCAATCTCGCACTAAATATCCCAAAAAGCTCCATGACTCGGTTATTATTAGAGATATTAACTTTTTCTTTTTTTTTTCCTGCTGCACATGTTAAAAATATTGATTTAATTCTTGGATTCTATGCTAAATTATGAATCACTTATATAGAGATCGTTTTTACTTATTTGTTATCAATTTTGATTTGTGGCGCTTTTTTTGTCAGGATTTCGAAATGCAGGGGCCTGTTCGTACCATCAAAATCCTTTCGGATAAGGGAAAGTAATTAAAGCCTTTTGATTCCTGAATGTTTTTCGCATCTTTTAAGTGTTAATCAACAATCTGCTCAGTCGCATGAACCTACTGCGATTTTTTAAACATGACAATATCAAAAACTCATTTTTTTTCAAATGACACCCCCTATTTACTATTGTACTGGTCAAAAGCTTTTTTGACAAGTTTTCTATCAACACAAGGTTTGTATGGTCCAATGTAGAAATCCAGGTTGCTATCCTAAAATAACTAAATTTCGAGAAACTTTTCGGCTTAAAACAATAAAAATCGAGTGGGCTTCTGTCAATTTTTTGTAAAGATTATAAGTCTCAAGATGAATTTTACTCGTTAAGAACTAATTAATATGGTATACAGTCTTGATGAAGCGGATCGTAATATTTTATTGACTCAAAGAATCTACAATAAAAAATACCCAGATGCAAGAATGCCGCATTGGAAAAATTGAAGCGTAGATTTGAAGCTACAGGGAGCGCAACGTACAAGAAAATAGTAGTATTATCGCGACAAATAGATGAAAACCGGGAGTTGGAGGTTCTTTTAATGTTACAAGAAAATCTAACATTGAGTTGCAGAGAAATTGAGGCAGAAATTGCGAAATCGCGAACCAGTTTAATCGAATTACTTTAAAACACAAGTATCATCCCTACCACCTTGAGCTACATCAAGAACTTTTTGGAGATTATTTTCAAAATCGAGTAAATTTTTGTAAAACCATGGACAATTTGATTAATAACGACTGGAATTTTATGCATACAATCTTATTTAGTGATGAAGCTACATTTAAGAGTAATGGGTCTGTTAATGAACACAACATACAATACTATGCGACTACAAACCCTCATTGGATGCACACAATTGATCATCAAGACAGATGGTCATTGAATGTCTGGGGTGGAATTCTTGTGGACCAAGTAATTGGTCCGTTCTTTTTTGACGATGTTTTGAATGGGGTGAGATATCGAGCATTTCTTCAAAATGATCTCTCATTTCTGATGAATAATGTGGATTTGTATACGCGAAGGATCATGTAGCTGTAGCAGGATGGAGCTCCTATACATTATCATCGAATAGTTCGACAATTTTTAAATGAAACCTTTCCAAATCTTCTTCTTCCTTTGGAAAATATTTTCAATTGCGTACCACTTCTGGTTATGCTACCAACTTTGATATTGTTTTATGGACCCCCCCCCCCCCAATTGTGTTATCATTTTCAGATTCCTAGTTTAATTTTAAGGGCACTTTATGTAAAGTGTCATGTCTAAAATCTACCTTTTCCGAGTTATTTCAAAAATATTGACAGTTGCAGACTCCCACGGAAATCGGTGCTGAGCTCTCACTGCCTCGAATTTCGGAATCGGATTTTTAGAGTTCCAAGATGCCCTAATAAGCTAAGTTGTAATTTATTTCAATTCTAAAAAATTCTTTCGCAACCCCTAAAATATGACTGATATGGCATGATTTCTAACGGCCATAGCTTACTTATTTCAAACGGAATGCTCCAATTTTCGTAACGGATTCGTATTTAGAATTAAAAAATCTACCACTCTTGTTAACTAACCCTATTCCTAAACGTGGCCGTTTCCAAGTTTAAAAAATTGCAGGCTTTTTGGCTCAAGCCTAAATCTTTCGTTGGTCGCACCGGTGACGTAACGTTTGTCTACACACTGACATTTTCTTTTAAAAATGTTTGATAGGTGCAAGCCTTGATGTATCAGTAATTTAAGAACAACACAATAACTTTTATTCTTAGAAAAAAAGCAAAATAATAAAAAATGGAATATAAACAATATACAGGGTCCGCTAGTGAAGGGGGAAATTTTGAAGTACCCAATTTTTTCAGAAAGTGTTTATTTTCAAAAGTTTTTTACAGGTTTGAGTAGAGGAAAGCGTGACATTTTATGTCTTAAAAATAATTCCGCTCAAATGGGAACCATGTACTTGTAAACACCCTTCTAACTTAGATTGAACATTTTCGCTTATTCGAGGGAGCAGGACAGGTTAAATTCACCCAATTTCTTGTTTTATGTTCGATGCTAATTCCCGTAAGGTTTGTGGTCTGCTACTCTATACCCCGCTCTTCAGAAATCCGCAAAAAAATCGCATGCCGAAAGATCAAGAGATCTTGTGGCCAACTTTTCTTTTGCCAAAAGTCAATGTTTCCATGACTTGATTATTGTTTGACAGTTACTTCCGTTTAAACAGAAACATGGTCAGGCGTTCAGCGTGCGTTTTGCGTAAAACCGTTTTATAAAAATGGTGAGTGTGTGACTTCAGTACGATTGTTTCGTAATAATTTCAATGTTCCACGACATAGAAGTGTGCCGTCCGCTCATGCAATTATACAGTTGGTAAGGAAGTTTGAAGAAACTGGCTCCATATTAAACTTAAAGCATAAAGGGCAATAAGGACAGTAAAAACGTAGAAAAACATTAATATAGTGCGAGTAGCATTAACACGTTGTCCACTGTGTTCTGCAGCGAAATATGCTTCTTTTTACATTTTACATAAAGACGTATCTTTCCACCCTTATAAAATTCAAGTCATCCAAGAGTTGAATGATGGTGATATGCTTGGTCGCTGGATTTTCAGCGAAGAAATATTGCGACGTGTACATGAAAACTTTATTCACCACATGTTTACGTCAGATGAAGCACATTTCCATTTAAACGTATATGTAAACAAGCAGAACAGTCGCTATTGGAATGACGAAAACCCAGGAGAGATGCAACAAAAGTCATTACATAGTCCGAAACTCACAGTGTGGTGTGCAATTTCACCATCTGGTATTATTGGGCCATATTTTTCCAAGACGATAGAGGAAACAGCACAACTGTTACGGTAAACCGCTGATCAGAACATTTGTGGCGGAAGAGTCACCTAGGTTTCCGGACATCAATTATTTTCAACAGGACGGGGTTACAAATCATACTGCTCGCGTGTCTATGATTACTTTAAGGGAACTGTTCCCGGGCGGACTCATTTCCAAACATGGTGACATTTCGTGGCCTGCAAGATCCCCTGATCTGTCGTATGTGATTTTTTCTTTTGGGGAGGATTTCTGAAGAGCAGGGTATACAGTAATAGACCACAAACCTTACCGGAATTAGCAATAGACATTACACAAGAAATGGAGCGTATTCAACTTGTCCTGCTCCGCCTAGTAATGTAAAATTTTCAATCTAGGTTACAAGAGTGTTTACACAAAAATGGCTCTCACTTGAGCGGAATTATTTTTAAGACATAAAATGACATACTTTCGTCTACTCAAACCCATAAGGAAAGTTTTGATAATAAGCATTTTCTGAAAAAATTAGGTATTTCAAAATTTCCCGCTTCACTGGCGGACCCTGTATAATAAGTACTCAAACTGCGTTAATCTCCAAACTATTAATAACAAATAATAGATAATTTATTAAAATTCAAAACTGACAATAAGAGTTGTTGACTTTGCAAATGTTTCTTAGTTACATAGTAACGAATTACAATTAAATTTTACGTTATGAATTTGAATTAAACAGTCGTTACTCGTTACCATGTAATTAAAAAACGTTTACAAAATCAACAGCTCTTATTGTCAGTTTTAAATTTTAATAAATTATTTATAATGTACCCAAACGAAGTACTAAATTCAGGGAATACATTTGAAATACTGGGTCATGGAAAACGGAGCTGCGTCGTACCAAGCGAGTTGTTGACAAAGAAGGATATTATTAACGTTCTTGGCTACTTTAATGCCTATCCTGAATCTTTTATCTGAGGGGTTTCTCAAATATCCATGTAAACAATTTGAGTTAAAAATAGTATGCGCATCTACAAGTTTACTCCAGTGTAACATCTATTTCCAACGGATTTTCAAGGAGGAGTGAATTTTTAATAGTGGAAATTCAAGAAAATCGTGACTTTTTAAAAAATATTATCTGGACGAATGAAGCTAAGTTTGATTGGGGGGGGGGGGGGGTCTATTTAATACCCACAACCTACATCTGTAAAAGTTAGGTTTTTCAATCTATTAAACTGTTTTATGTGTAATACCTCAAGTGGATATTTCCTGTTTAGTGGCATGTTTAGGAAATATATTGTTCCCTAAATGGACTTCACAGCGTTATTCAAGTACTACTAAAATTTACACTTCTCTGTAACTAATCACCCTCACTAAAATACCATTGTACCCAATGATGTTAGCAAATAATATTGATAAAGTTAATAATTATAAGAATTCTTTAATTATAATAAATATTCTTGTTTATACTATATTAACGACCAATATTTATAATGCTATTGTTTATTTAATAAGTACAAGTACACTTATGCTGCAAGAACAAGTTAAATGTATTTCAATGAAACCCGTATATTAGGTTTTTTGTTGATAAATTCCGTATGTGATAACTTGATTATGCGTTTTTCTCATGCTATGATTAAATTGACCTTCATCTTACTAGGATTTGAGAAAAACATCAAAATAACTGTTAATACACTCGCACACACATACAACCACTCATTCACGCACGCAATCTTACACTCACTCGCGCGTAGACACACAGACCCGCGAAGTCACACACATACACACACATGCGCGCACACAGCGCGCGTGCAGTCTCTCACACGCGCGCACGCCCAAACATACACCAATACACTCAGACACAAACGCTTCCACACACACACGCACACACACACACACACACACACACATACACACACACGAACGCGAATTCGAACTCAAACTCGGAACGTGAACGTGAGTGTTTGCGTGAACGTGAACGTGAACTTGAACGTGAACGTGACCGTGAACGTGACCGTGAATGTGGACGTGGACCCGATCGAGAACGCATCTCACCATTTTGATATTACTGAAATCCCTATTCCTAGTTATAAAGAAAGTTTATAATTGTTTATATGAATACTACAAAGTGTTTGATACCAGTGTTCACAAAACAGACAGAAGGAAAAATGATAGTCACTGTTAACGTGTTTTTTTACAGGCTAAATACTCACTAGAGCATCCAGTCCGCAAAGGCAATTTGTGCCACGGCATAGCTCTGTGGTGTGGGCGGGGTTCTTACTTAAAGATCGTAAAAGGCACTCGTATGGACTCCAAAAATAGTAAAAATCGGTAGATAAAGTCAAAAAGGCGCCACCTGTTAAAAATATTTATAGCGGGAAAACGTCATAAACAGATGTTATATTGGTCTCACAGGAAACCAAAACGTTCACTCAAAAATGAACTACTTTACTACAAAAATTCTACTCCAAAAATCGTTACGCAAAGTTTACCTAAACTTCAATAAAATCTTAAGCTGTAAATATAAAAGCCGCAATATGCTAAATAAAACCTAAAACTCACTAAATATTTCGATAAATCTACGTCAAAAATTATTAGCTTAACTAACCCAAAAATAACTGATCCAACAGTAATCTAATTCTACAAATTAACACGAAAAATACGTCACCACAAAACTAAACAAACGCGATCAAAAAAAATCTATGACATCCTAAAATTTATCAAACGTCGATAACGAGAAGTAATACCTAAATTCGTCGAGAAATACAGCTCGTCTTCAAACAATTCACAAACTGCTCACCTTCTGGCCATTCAGGCATAGCCAAGATCGCACTACTCTCATCTGCATAAAAAATATAAACAGCTGTTCGGGTCAGTACTTCATAAATTTACGTTACATTATGATTTAAAATCTCTTAATAAAACTGCACTTATATAATTTTTCTTCAGGAAAATCACTATTTTACAAACGTTCGAAATTATCTCAATCCACCCGGTATAAAGTATTATTCTTAAATTAAAGAAACCACAATATTGCATTGAACCTTTGAAGTTACGCTAAAATTTCAATAATCAATGTTATCTTTCAAATGTAATTACTTTACTTCCAATAAACGTAACAACTTGACGTTAATTCTATGATATAAATAAAAACAAACACTTTACGCTACATATGATGCTGTACAACAAATAATGGGTATACACTTAAAGAACACAATAAGTCCACTAAGCTAAATATATATATATATATATATATATATATATATATATATATATATATATATATATATATATATATATATATATTGTGACGCTTTGGGGATATGGGTTTCTTATCGTAATAATATTAACAAAGAATATATCTTACGCCGTACTAGCTCAGTAATCTCTTTTGGGGATAGGGTTCAATTGTATTTAACATTGATTGTTGGCAATATAAATTGAATCTGTGAATATACATGTAAATGATCAAATTGTATTTTATAATCAACAGTTACAATGTGAAATCAACTTTGTTGAGATGTGCACAACATACGCATGCGTTGCGCACTTAATACTGACATAAATGTAGCTTGTTAAAAATTTCTGCAATTGATCTAAATTATTGAGTACAATTTTAATTTTGTTTGAGGTAAACTTATTAATTTTAATATAACGCTGAATCATTTACTTTGCAGATATTGACACGTGAATTCAAACCCAAAAAAGGTAATCAAGTCAAAACCAACTTATCTACAGAATGAACCCTTAAAATTTACCCACAGGGTGACAAATTAAGGTTATCTCGTAAGACAAACACTGAATATTGAAATTTAACACATAGAAACTATTACTCATTTCATCCAGGTCCTATTTGATGGTGGTAATTCTGTTGAGGCCTGTTTCATAAAGTTTTTGGGAACGTAGAACGTTAAACTGTGTAAAGAAGTTTTTAATAGGCACTGTATTGCATTAAAATCCGTATCTTTAAAGAATGCAATTTTTACTTTTTGCATTCATAGACAAACGCTCTATTGACAACCTCCTTAATTCAATTGTTTTCGTAATTCGATAATTAGTACTAATTCCCTCAGGAACATATAGTCAATAGAAACTAAAGAACCACCATAATTGTGAATGTAATTGGATCGTATTTGAACATACAAACGTACTTAGATGTAACTAAATCCATTAAACGTCAAAATTAAATTCGATAACCACAATCAGACTTATAAGATTAAGGAATTGGCAGAAATTCAAATTAATAAAATTCGTTGCATATGGTAAATTTTAATTTCCATTAATTGATTCCATCCATTTTATGTAAGATAGTATTAAATATGTGTCATATAAAATAAGTACCTTGTAAATGTTGAATTATAATTTAGATGGGAAATTGAGATCTCTGTCATAAAGAATATTGCCCTATTCAACCAGCTCGTAAAAAATTTATACCTTGTTCTAATAAAAAGTGATAGTTAAAAGATAATCTCGTAATCTTTCTAAAAAAGTGTTACTTATGAGCGTGTTTTTGAGGGATGGTAAATAAATAGGTCATGCGACCTCTTTTTATTGACGTTAAAAATTTATGGGGAACATGTCACTAGTAGTGTAGCTTATTGCTTGTTTTTCGTGTTTTACATGATATTTAAATCGCTTCTTTTTGGTACATATAAACTGAAAAGGCGCAACGAAAACAGTGCATTTATGTCACTGTAAATTTCTTAAATATTAATAAAATATTCACACGCAGGGTTAGCGTTATTATATTTATTAGATTATTATCGCTATATATTATCAACTTTAACGAATTTGTTGACATTGTAAAGTAGGTTATCGATTGCTGTATTTTTAAGCTTGTAATAGGTGTTTATAACGTACGGACAACATAGTTATCTTTGCAAACAGTATAGTGAATTACGCTATTGAAGTAAACTGCTCGATAAAGTTTTAAACTGCAAATTTTATGCTTGTGAAAACAAGTCAATGACATTTAAACATTGACGATTCCTCAATCAACGATTTAAAGGAATAGATAAGAACTGCGAGTTTGTAAAGATCCGAATATTCTTGAAGTGTGTTTTTTTTTAATATTTCTCATTAAAATTGTAACGTATCGTTTGTTAGCAATTAGGGGTCATCTTTTTCGTATGAATGATTGGTGTGATAAATGTTTAATTCTATGACAGTTTTTCTAAGAAACTAACTTTGGCGCCCGCTCTGAAGAACAAAATAAAAAACGTGAAATTTGAGATGCGTAGTTGTGAATTAGAGTCGATATAAGAACGGTATAGTCGTCCAATAAGTAAAGATAACAATTATATCAACCAATTTATTTTTTTACGGTTCTGTTTAAACAACCATTTGCGGTATTAAAAGAAAACGTCACATGTGATCAACTTGGCTTAAAAGATGTTTACACATCAAATATTGCCAACTATTACCATAGTTAGGATATACAACAATTTCCTGACAGTCTCTAGCTCTAAAATGGAAATTACAGTCATTGAAGCACGTCTCAATTGTTATAGGTGATGGAAGTTGTCCTTGATAAAGTTTAACTCATTCACAGAACCACAAGTGGATACTATCGTAACTTTTCTATTTATGATCGTTATAAGATCTGAATATGTTGTATCACTGCGACTAATACACGAGACAATGGGTTATTAATTATTTATCATATATATATATATATATATATATATATATATATATATATATATATATATATACATATGGGGCGCGGCATTAGTGCGTCGAAGAGATCACTCCTATAGCTAAAATCGAGATATTTTCGGGGATAATATAACTAGTATTATGATTATCATCGGTGATAGCTCAAGTTAAAACCGGGTTGTAACGAGTGGATCATCGATTATTAATCATAACACGTGTTATATTTGGTAAGAGAATATAGTGAACGTTAATAGAAAATATATTTGTTTAAAGTTTACAATTTTAAACGATCTGTCACTTTGATAGTAAATATTACAGTTGCAAGATAATCAATATAATTATTTACTTCTTTGAAACTTTTGTCACTTTGACAGTAAACTATTTTATTATAAGTTTTGTTATGAACGAGTAAGTTCAAGGTAAATATGTAATTAAAATTATTATTAATTTTATTAAATACATAAATAAAAGTTTACCTCGAGTAGGATTCGAATCTTTGCTAGAGTACCGCACTAACCAACTGCGCCATCAAGGTTCAAGCCCCAATCGATGTAAATTTTATCTTTATGTATATAGAACTGATGTAAATTCTAAATGTAATGAGATTACAATCAAATTACTTATATTAATGGAATATGAGCCTGCAATATCGCAAGGATTCGCACATACCAAAGCAACTTGACTAATATTAAATTATTATAAGTTTTTGTTATGAACGAATAAGTTCAAAGGTAATCTCATTACATTTAGAATTTACATCAGTTCTCCATACATAAAGATAAAATTTACATCGATTGGGGCTTGAACCTTGATGGCGCAGTTGGTTAGTGCGGTACTCTAAAAGTGCAGGTCGTAGGTTCGAATCCTACTCGAGGTAAACTTTTATTTATGTATTTAATAAAATTAATAATAATTTTAAGTAAACTATTTTATTCATTAAAATCATGTGACAGTCAACATGCGGCCATAACATAATCACCGATTGATAGCCTATTCTGCGATTTTGTTTTTGTATTTTAACTAATGAAAGTAATCAAAAATGTACCATGTGACATGTAAACTATATTCTCAGTTTAATAAGAGGAAGACTTTTTTAACAATTTCTATTATAACCAGTGAGGCGTGAAGAAATGACAGATAGATATTATTCAGTAGTAATTGGTAGCTTGTCATTTAACAAACTTCTTTGAGATTGTGTAGTGTTTATTAATTTGTAAACACTTAAATACTGTTTGAAATGAACTTTCCTGTTGAGGACTTAACATATACGATATCGGTACTGGGAGAATGTATGAAAAATTGTTTAGTAGCACAAAGAGTTTACAAAAAGAGATATCCCGCACGAAGACAGTCCGAGAAAATAACGTTGGAAAGGTTAGTAGATCGTTTTAACCGTACGGGTTCAGTAGTTTATGAAAAAAGGGAAAGGGCAAAACCTGTACTTAACGAGGAAAATGAATTTAACGTGATGCTTGAAGTTACGCATAATCCACATATACACGTGAAATCACCCGTCAGCATGATATTAGTGACAGGTCCGCTCGAAGATGACTATCCCAGAATGGTTGCTTTTTGTGAAAGGGCTCAACAACAAATCCACAATCAGGCGGATTTCTTTGATTTTGTCCTCTTTGGAGACGAAGCCACGTCTTATAAAAATGGAACTGTGAATAGACAATTTCCATTGTTATTCGACAAGTGATCCCCATCTTATAGCAACTCATAGTCAAAATAGATCGCGTAATTAGAGCACATTTTCGATAGAACAGTGAATGGTCAGGTTTATTTGGACTTTTTTAGAAAATCATTTACCATTACCGTTGGCAAACGTTCTTCTTAACATTTGTCAAAGAATGTGGTTGTTACACGATGGAGCTCCGATACATCACACTAGATTAATTCATAATCATTTTAATACCCATTTTCCTGGAAGATGGGTGAGAAGAGTAGGACCCATTGCATGGCCAGCTCGTTCACCAGAGTTAAGTAAAATTCACTTCTTCCAGTGGGGTTATGTGAAAATACCGAGTGTATTAAATACCTCCAACCACACAAGATGATATGAAGAATAGAATACGAGAAGCATTCCAGAGTATTAATGTAGAAAGGTTAAGAAATGTCAGTCGAGAATTTGAATATTGACTGCAATGCTGTGTTGATGTTTTCGGTGGACGTCTTGAACATTTATTATGAAATTAATTAATCTTATAAGAATGTTGTCTTAATAACCGATGGTATTTGAATTTTTTATAACAATTTGTCACACCTTTATTTGTTCACAGCTAACTTGTTTAGTAATGAAGTATATGCTGATATTCACTATGTGTATAGATTCTGCGATGGTGACCAGTACAGGAACAACCATCTAATGCTCAGAAGAAATGGTAATCGAATTCTGCAACTATTCGGCGTAGATCGGCTCAACAACTGAAAATATCGCAATCACGAGTATGGCGTAATTTACATGCATAATATCTTATATCTTATCCTTTACAATCCGTTCACAATTGACACCTGGGAGATGCAGAAAGGAGGGTAATTTTTTGCGAGTGGCTTTTACGGGAAGCGGAAAACAATCACGCATTTTTACATAAAATACTGTGGACAGACGAAGCGTCATTTACCATAACCGTAGTGGTTAATTATCATAATCTTCATGTTTGGGCATATGACAATCCACACGAAATTTCGTGTTTCTTTTCAGAATGAATTTAGCGTGAATGTGTGGATGGGAATTTTACATAATAATGTTTGTGAGCCTCACTTCTTGCCTTCAAGATTAAACTTCGAATTATTTTACGAGTTTCCTAACAATACCTTTAAACGATTTGCTTTATGACGTACCGCTTTACTGGAGAAATGGTAGTTAGATTCAATTGGATGGCGCTCCAGCTCATTATGGATTAATAGTGCGACAATGGTTAATCACTAATTATCCAGAACGTTGGATTGGGCGTTTAGGACCAGTACTGTGGCCTCCAAGATCGCCAGATCTGAACCCGTGTGGGGTACGTTAAATGATAAAGTGTATGTGATACCTGTCAATTCGAGAGAACAGTTAATTTTAAGAATAGAAGAAGCTTGCAATGAAACGCGACATAATCTATTACAAATAACCCACGTGATTGATTCAAGTATAGCTCAAAAACGAAACATTTTTGGATATATGTTTATATGAAGTTTTTTCACCAGTTTGCTTGGTAGAATACGCTATTTACGTTTCCCCAAATAAAACTAAATCATCCTGTATATATATATATATATAGGGTGTACCAACCTAGATGCGAAGTTCGATAACTCCTTTGATTTCATGGATATCAAAAAAGTTCTCAAAAAAAAAGGGTACAGGAAGTAACAGTGCATTATTTAAAATTATTTTGAACTATACAGGATGTCTCAAAATTCAGATATGAATCTAACTTATGTTTTTTTAAATGGGAACCCCTGTATATTATTTCAAATTCAGAAAGCCCACACTTTTTCGATGTTTTTAATTCAATACATTATACAGGGTATTCGGAAAGATATGGATTGTTTTGTGTTGAAATTGTACTCATTTCAATACCCTGTAGAACAATACACTCTGTAGAAATGAATTATCTGTTGGCCAGTTGTCTTTCAGAATATTGTCTAGTATCGTTACCCACCATTATTCATTTAGCTAATTGGGATTTGTATACAGGGTGTCTCAAAACCCGGATGTGTCATTTTCTTCCTTAACTCAAATGGAACACCCTTTATTTTTTATCACTATCAAAATCCTCTGGCATTCCTCTTTAATTTTTGTCAGAGGTTCCCTGTATCTAACGTGAGTAGTTATCGAGATATTTCCAGATATTCATTGCAATTCGCTGTTTGAAAGTAATTATCACGACGTTTTTGTATTATTATCAAGTAGTTTTTGTATTTGACATATCTGTCAGTTCGACAGGTTTCACTGTAGTGTTTCGCTCAGTTACTTGTTCAATTTGTTTCTCTGTTTCAATATAGTTGAAGTGAAAAGTAACTACGAGATGAATGGTGAACAATTTTCCCGTCTTGAAATGACTGACATGATTTGAATACTTGGTGAATGCACCAAAAACTGTTTATTGGTGTTAAGAGTATATCGTGAAAGATTTCCAGACCGGAGACAACCGAGTAAAGTTAGTTTGAGAAAATTATTGGATCGTTTTGACCGTACCGGATCGGTTCACTATCAAGAGAGAAGCAGGAAAACATGCAATAACGGAGGACAACCAACCCAAAGTGTTGCTGAGCGTTACAGAACACCCGCATACCAGTATACGAAAGATTTCATCTCAAAAAGGCATTAGCCATGGTACGGTTCAACGAATTATGTCATTACATAAAATGCATCCTTCCCATGGCCAACTACATCAGGAACTAATTGTAAACAATTTCCAAAGCAGAGTAGAATTTTGTCAATAGGCAAAATCTAAAATCGACGAAGGACCATTTTTCTTTGATTTTGTTTTGTTTGGAGGAGTTAACCGACACAATTTTCACTATTACCAGACATCTAACCCACATTTGATACGAACACACAGCGAAACAAGAGGGTCCTTGAATGTTTGGGGTGGAGTTTTGGGAAATCGTATAATAGGGCCACACTTTTTTGAAGAAACGGTGAATGGTACTGTTTATTTAGTTTCTTCAAAGTCATTTACCAGTTCTTCTTGAAGAAGTGCCCCTCGACATTCGGCAACGCATGTGGATGCTACATGATGGCGTACCGGTTCATAGCACAGGTCCTATCAAGGACTATCTGAATAATTATTTCCAACAAAGATGGATAGGCAGAGGAGGACCTAAACATTGGCCAGCTCGATCGCCAGACCTAACTAAAGTGGATTTTTTCTTGTGGGGTTATGTAAAGAGTATGGTGTATAATGACCCACCAACGAAAAACGAAAAACGAAAACATGAAGGTCAGAATTACAGAAGCATTCAAGAGTGTTGATCTTACAATATTGCGAAATGTGAGTCGGGCATTCGAGAATCGACTTCAACATTGTATTGATGTTGGTGGAGGTCACTTCGAACACCTAATATGATTAATTTAATGTTCTTATTTTCTTATTATTATTTATTCTTTCGTTATTGTTGTTCTTCTATATTTACAGTTAATGTTATCAGTATCAAGTAAATAGGTTAGATAGTGGACTAGATTGATTTATTTGTATTGTTTCGACACATTTGCGGGACAAATCCTTCTCAAACAGCAGTAAATTTATCAAATTTATCTGTAAAACACAATGACGACCAGATAAACATCATAATCCTAGATTTTGTATCAAATTCATCAAATATCTGGAAATATCTCGATAACTACTCACGTTAGATACAGGGAACCTCTGACAAAAATTAAAGAGGAGTGCCAGAGGACTTTGATAGTGATAAAAAATACAGGGTGTTCCATTTGAGTTAAGTAAGAAATTGACACATCCGAGTTTTGAGCCACCCTGTATACAAACCCCAATTAGCTAAATGAATAATGGTGGGTAACGATGCTAGACAATATTCTGAAAGACAACTGGTCTACAGAGTGTATTGTTCTACAGGGCATTGAAATGAGTACAATTTCAACACAAAGCAATCCATATCTTTCCAAATAGCCTGTATAATGTACTCAACCCCGACATCAAAAAAATCGAAAAAATGTAGGCTTTCTGGATTTGAAATAATATACAGGGGTTCCCATTTAAAAAAACATAAGTTACATTCATACCTGAAGTTTGGAACATCCTGTATGGTTAAATAATGCACTGTTACTTCCTGCACCCTTTTTTTTGAGAACTTTTTTGATATCTATGAAACCAAAGGAGTTATCGAACTTTGCATCTTGGTTGGTACACCCTGTGCATCTGCGTTATCGATGACTTTTTCCATTTACGCTACTAAGGGTTCATATGTTTAAAATGCAAGTTAAAAAGAAATTATAAAATCCAAGATAGTTTTGTCATTTTATACAATAATGGTTTTTAATAAAGATATCGACTAGATATTCGAACTAATGTAATAAATATGGGGGTTGATTAAAAATACTTCATTTAAATGCAATTGGAGAGATTTTCCGGAAAAAAAAGAAGAAATTAATGTAGAAAGAAGGTTGGGTTAAGACACAACAGCCTCCTTCAATATAAAAACGGTATGCAATAAAATTGTAACTAACTAAAATTATAACATCTGCAGGTATACTTTCAATCATTTCTCTTATCGTTCTTTCCAAGTGGTCGATGTTATTTAAAGGGCGCTGGGAATACACAATTTTCTTTACATAACCCCATAGAAAATAATCTGAGGGAATTATGTCAGAAGATCTAGGCGGCCAAGCAAAGTCACTATGGGAAGGTGGTCGAATATCGACCACTTAAGCAAGAGTGGTCATAACCAAAGTACCTCAAAAACAGTTAGTAACCTTATGGCAAAGTAGATAATGGAACGAATAGTGTTTGTTTTTTTCTAATGTATAAAACCTATACCGGTAATTTTTACGGACAATATCGACTCGTCAGATAATATCAACCATAAAGTCGGGTAATATCAACCATGTCGGGTAATATCAATCAAGTTTTTTTTATATTTAGTTCATTCAAGGTTACAACAAACTATTTAATATTTACTACAAACATAATCTTTAGCATCTTCAATGATTGTGCATTATGCATTTGTCCATACAGCACATGAACGGCATCTCCACCGCATTTCATTGATTTTGCAAACTCTTGATAAACAGAACATGTGTCAGCATTTTTAGAATTATATTTCTTTTCGGGAACTGTAGGTCGTGTAGTTTTTGTCAACTGCTCATGTTTAATATCTTTTGTTTTTCCAACTTCTTTAGGTTTTGTTGCTTCTTATCTCCTTTTTTCCAATTTAGTGGCGTTGTGATCAGTATCTGGGAATGCTTGGTTTTTCGCGATTTGTTTCTGGTTGTTACTGTTGGCAAGGGTATAAGGTCCGCAAAGCTTTTATTTTCCACGGGTAGCTGAACTATCGGATCATCATCGTCGGTCAATTCATCTTCTACAATTTCTTCAAGTTGTAATTCTGATATGTCTGATTCACTACTAAAGGAAGGTGTACGGTGACGTTTTGTCTTAGATGGTCCAGCGATAGGCGGCGGAGATTTTAATGAAGATGGTTGTCGAACTGGGGAGGTAAGTGATATACGTAGTGGTTTTTTCAAGGAAGGTGGTCGTGTTGCTTTATCTTAGATGGCCCAGGAAATGTTATTTTCTCAAATCGTGTTATTAGATTTGTTTCAATGATAGTCGGTTCTTGATTCTCCTGAGCAGTTGGCGCTGAATCGACTGGTAAGTTACTGAACTCTTCATCAATGAACACGGGTCGGTTAAATGGATAAATGTCAGTAGTCCGGAAAGCCTTGACCCTTTTTTCTACAGCTGCCGCTCTATTAAAAGCATTTTTAAATAACTCCGCAATATCTGTTTGTAGAACCTTCTCGTGTTTTTTGATTTGATATATCTATCACATTCTTGATTGTATGCACTCTTTAGTGGTCCAAATAAACCAATATCGAGCGGCAGCTACGGGTGTGAGGTGTGGGATGGAACTGAAACAACTTTACTGCCATTATCTCTGCAATAGTTGTATGTCCGTAAAGTTGAATGAGTGGAATGGTTATCCATTAACAGCAAGACCGGATCATCTTTACTAGCTTTTGTAAATTTTGCAAAATGCTGAATCCAGTCTGTAAAAATCTCCTCAGTAATCCATCCTGACTTAGAGCATCCATATAAAGTACCACTTGGCCCGTTTCTTTCCAAAGCTTCTTTCATTCTTTTTCGTTTGAAAATAAACATCGGTGGAACAAAAGAACATGCAGCACTCATTGCTACAACAACAGTAACAAGTTGACCCCTCTCCCCGCTTGTGACGGCTCCTATCAGTTTTTGACCTTTCTGGCCGATAATACGGCTTGGCACATGAACGTTACTGCCCTCTGTTTTGTTTACATTGAAAATGGTATGAGCTTAAAAAGTGTGTTCAGAATAGAGCTTATCTAAATTATCATAAAGTATCGTAACTTCCTCTTTATTGAATGCCAATACACGGCTCGGACTTGTAGCTTCCGATTTAAGGCACCCCAATGTCGGGTTGTGGCGCATAAATGAATAGAACCAATATTTTCCACATATTTTCCCCTCTGTATTAAAAGTGTCTTTTATTTTATTGGTTTGTGCAAATTCAAATGCAAGTTGTTTTATGGACATGGCAGTTAGTCCATGAAAAGGTGAGAGAGGTTTATAACATGTTTTGCGAGATCTTGTCCTTGGCAGTAAAAACAGCTGAGTTTGTACTTTTTGGTGGCGACACGACCTTTTAAACGGTCTTGTAATGTACTGTATGGAATTGTGAACATTTGTGCAGTTTTTCGTATGGAAGCAGCTTTGTCATTTAATGTTTTAAGCGCACGTTCCATATCCTTTTCAGACCACGAGTCACGAGAAGTTTTGCGTACATACTTTTGACGAGGCATCTGTAAAAGAATAAACGCCATTAGTACAATATGGACTACAGTAGGAAAATATCGATCACCCCGGTTGACATTAGCCGACTGCCAAAAAAGAAGAATTGTAAAAAACCCGTTAAAATTTAATGATAATGTGTCATACAAGGTAAGCCCATACATATCTAAATACCTTACTGAACAAAAATTAAAGCTACAGTCAAATTAAATCATTGCTTACTTTGGTATCGGTGTTGAAAATATAAGGAATAAGGTAAAATTTAACAGCCAGCACTCACTGCGGTCAAACTTCGACTGAGTGCCTACGTGACTGTATACATAGTAAATACCATCGGGCTTATCTATCTGTATTAAGAAGTTGAAAAGCTTTAGGAATTAGGTAGGGGTATGCGACCGATATTGGACAGCGGTTGATATTCGACCACTCTCCCCTAAATCGTCTAGTTAATTTATGGTTAAAACGTTCTTGCAGGTACACTCGAATCACCCTTGTGCTGTGGCATGGCGCTCCATCGTGTTGGAACCAGATATGCAGTCTTTCCTCTAATGATAATTCGTCAAAAAAATTTGACAATAAATCGTTCAAGAATTCTAAATACCGCTGGGCATTCATATTATTGCGCAAAAGAGTGGTTAACTATACTGTTTTTGTAAATTCCGCACCAGACATTAGTTTTGAACGAATACTGATCACGGAACTGTCTTGGAAGATTTGGATTTTATCACTCCACCAATGGAAATTTTGGGAACTTACTTTTTCATTAGAAATAAATGTGGATTCACCCGTAAATAAAATATTTCTAGCCATGAACGGTGAATCTTCCAGCTCACCTTGAGACTACGAACAAAATTCAAAGCGTCGTTCACAATCTCTAGGCTTTAAAGTATGGATAAATGTTAGTTTATACAGATGAAATTTATTCAACCTCAAAAAAATTCTTCCTATTGTGGTTTTGATTATTTGGGCAGTAGAGAACCCGAAATTTTCCGGACAGAGGTATTGGGATTTCCTACAACACAATGCATTATTTGCAACTGATTTCCTACATCAGTGGTTCAATGGTGATGTGGTTTCTTGAAATTATTTAGAATACTTCCACATGCCTTGAATTTGGTAATACGTACTGTATTGAAGTGAATAATTTTATTAGGGTGTCTCGTATTGAAAATCTCTGCTAAATTAGCCAGGATAACTCCAATTGTTTGTACTCCATTTAAAAATGTTTTCTTAATCCTTCCTTGTGACTGAGTCAAGTATAAGGGAATGCCAAAATAGCGTTGTTGCAAGCTTTTGCTGATTAATTTTCTTGAGATTTAAATCAACTGCATTTATTTATAAAATTATATAAATACACATACTACTAGAATTAAGGAAAAAAATGATTTACCGAAAATTTACGATTTGGCAAATGAAATAAGAATTTTTACAAATATGAATGTGAATATGGATACAAAATGGATTTTATCACTAATCTATTTTTATATACATTTGATTCTATACAATCACACCGTAGGTCGGATATGTAAAGAAATATTAAAAAAAAACAGTTTTTTTACTCGATGCTGTAGCAACGATACTATTGACGCAATGTTTAGTGCAGCCAAAAATGAAATCAGTGACAGGTTCTTATAACATAAATTGTTTGTTCTTTTTAAGTAGGAATCGTTTTCTCTTTCCCCCATAGAAAAACCAGTGCTTTACAAAAATATAAACACCATAATACTATTTTTAATAACTGCGAAATTGTGGAATAAATAGTGCAGCAATTGATAGTAATCATACAACGGTAAGCTACCTTATAAATTATTCCTTAATTTAAGTTGTCGATCTTCGAAAACCAATCATTACTTCTGAGAGATAGTTAACAAGATAACGCAAAGAAATGAATACGATACAAGGTATGTTTAAATTAACTAAACTTCTTCCCGTTATACCATTACTTTAATTTAAAAATAATGTAGCTCCAGTTTATTACTCTCCGTTGTCTTATTTGCTTAATTTTATCTTATGAAATATTTTTGGTTTATGAAAATCTTTGAGATCTATTGAACGCCAAAATAGATACCGACTAATTTATATTGTTAGAAAGGTAATTTGATGCAAAAATGAAAAAAATGGCCGTTCCATTTCAAAAAATCAAATTACCATTGATTGGAATTTTCTAAATTGATCGAGTAATTTCTCTAAACTCAAGAAGAATTCGAATTTGACCATTCGGTTTACGCTAGTACATTTCATGTCTAGTAATATCGAAGAGTCATGGCATTATAAGTTGCAACTTTGATATAAATTGCCTTGCATAAATTTTGCGATTTCAAGTGAAAATATTTTAGGTTTGTAACCTTAAGGATACCTCACTACACCCCATCAACAAACTTTATAAATATTCCTTAATAAGCCCACCATCTTCCACCCACGCACTTTTGACCCGCCCTGTATATGTATATATATATATATATATATATACAAACATTGCTTCGAGAAGCACCACAAAAAACTAATTCTTAAAAATTGAAATCCCCAAACCTTATAAATTCTAAATTCATCCAAGCAGATAAAGTTTGATTATCCTTATTACTCGTATGGAATTTAACTAAATAAACAATAATGACTAAAGATAAATCACACTTCTATCTTTCAAAGATCTATAATTATTCTTACAGTTACATTTGGTAATCCTTTGCCCGGTGTAACGTGATATCCATAGGGAGGTGATTTGCTACAAGTCATCTTTTAATATGCACCCACACTTGTCACAGAAAGAAAACGGAAAACAACCGTAATGTCGTTGTATAACGAAAGTAACTGCCTGTCGTTCTCTCGCGCCTAACACGCATATAACGCATTAGCGATCTGATTAATTGTTTCCCCTTCACAATAAATGTTTGTCACAATAAATATTTACTTCCACTTGAATATTAAAATTCTTAGTTATTTTTATACAGTGAGTTTCGTACTACTAACGATTGCAGAAGTACTACAATCAACGACAACAATGTCCACTACTATCTAGTTTAATCGACACACTTTCAGTTTAGTTACTTAAAGGGATACTTTAGATTTCTTTGTTAAATCACACGCTTCAACACTGAATACCTTTAGCTTAATATTTGCTGTTTTACTTTTAAATCTGCCGTAGCACTTTTCAAATTCTTGAAAGAAAAACACTAGTATTTCCTTTCAATTCACAATTAATCTTTTCAGTCGTAAATGTTTAAATACTTAATCCCCAATGTGGGTTTTTGCGGTCAACTATATGTAGTGCAGCACTAAATGTTTACAAATAAAAATCAGCACTAACCGTTTTAATGTCTCTTATAACTTTACGCGCAATTCCTTTAACATTTCTGTCCCAGTAAGGCTCTCACCAAAACATCACTGTTTTACAAACTTAATACTTTCAATATATTGTAATATATTCAGTACAAGTAAATAGCTTTCGGGGGAGGACTTCCCCATCAAAGAACGCGTCAGGTATTTTATCACTATTGTACCATAGCTCTTCCTGCAATTTGTTTTCAAGACTGTTCATAATGATTGTTTTCTGAAACATAAGACGAATAAAATGCTATGTAAAGTTAAATTCCCAAGGTCTAGTATCAGTGAAATTGAAATTTACTAATCGTTTATCATCACAAGGATTAAGTACTACTTTATTCTGTTTGATTGTAAACATATCATGTTTCTTTGATCTTATCAGATGCTGATAACGCCTTATAACGTCACCATCAAACAAAATACGTTTATAATCATTTATCGTAATCTGTTTGACGCTTGCGCGGGTAGAACCCTTTGATTTTTTTACAACTTTTTCATCAACCATGTCAGCATACATTTTTGCACGAAGTCCTACAAATTCCAACATAATCACGCCATAATTTTCATCTTTCATTAAGCCAGGGTCTCTTTTATTTACTAATGGAATTCCAAAGATATTGTTGTGGCTATAATCAGATGTATCGATGTCCTCTTTAATGCATTCATCCGTATCCATGTACAAGAGCTTAGCATTATTACAAAACTTGGGTAGTGTGTAACCGTAATGAAAATTGTATAAAAATGTTTTTTAAACGTCTAAAACACTGAATCCTGGATATATAGGTTTATTGAAATATACCTCTAGCTTATTCGTTTGAATGATAAGCATATCATTATCAAATATTGTACAACTATGAAAATTTGGTTTTCCTATGTAATCACGAGCACCATAGTGACCCTCCCATTTCGTTACTAAACGTATATCCTTACATTTACGTACATTCTCCATCACCTTCCCAACAACGCTATTAATCATTAATTTATAAAAATTCTTATCAAATTCATTTTGAGATTGCTGGCGAATGGTGGTATTTAAATCGATATATTTTTTTTAACCACGGGGACTGTTTAAAACGTAATATACGGTGTATTTTTACTAACTTTAATCCATATTTTAAATATACTTTCAAATTTCTGTAATGAATTACATAATTATGTTTAGGATACAATGTAAGCAATAATTTTTTCATTTTGGATTCAGATTCGGGTGGTACCATATGTTCGGGTGCCAATGGTAGATCACTGTGACTCTCATGTAATTCTATGGGATAGTCTAAATCATACACGACTATATAGCCAATTTCCGAATCATCGGTATGGTTTATTAAATCTAAAGTTTCAAAATTATCAACAAAAGAAAAATCGCCAAATGGTAGAAATTCTGACATGGTGGTTCCATATAAATTATTTATGTCGTAGTACATTAAATATACACTTTCGGAAGTGGGATAAAATTTTCCCCCATGCATTTATTGTTAGCTTTGGCATATCGATTAGAACATTGAGCCACACCACCTATAATTCCTCTCTCAATAAACATTAGCATATCAATGTCTGTAAATAGTTCTAACTGTACTTGTGTAATTTTAACCATAGCATCGAATGCTAAACCGGGGGCTGTATAATAGTGCAGAGGATCAAGTTTGTAAGTACTTAAACAAGTTTGTCGAAAGTTTTCGAAAATGTCTGCTAACAGTAGAACGTCCGTTTTTAGATACAAATCCGAGTAATCCCCCAACGATTTAATATTAAATCTGTTCCAAACATTAACTGCATTTGCAAACCTCGCATCATTGATTCCCTCATTAGCGAAATGACTGAAAAGCGCTTCCTTGGGAGGTAGTCTAGTCTCGCTTAATTTATCCCAAATATCGAGATATTCATAAGGAAACACACCTTTGCGAACTAGTAGCGAAAATTCTTCGGCATTGTTACAATTAGCGTGGGTAATCATTTTTTTTACTATTTTACAAATAGTCCGACAACTTTTCAATACTACTACTCCTAAATCTGAAAGAGTCAATAAATCTAAACCTAAGGCACTACCTTGTATTAATTTCGTGAAAAAATATTATCTTTCTTTGTTTAAGGGTAGCAGTGAAATCTCACCGGGAACAGTAGCCAACTCTCTAATGATGAAATGACTATCATAATCTGACAAATTATGAAACACGACTGGCAGAATGTGGGAGTCATTATAGTTTAGGTTACAATTCTGATGTGATGCTCCCCGAAATGCACCAGTAAAATGGTTATGATCCTTAACTTTTATATCATAATTAGCAAATGTTGCAAATCGTGTTGCTTTCAAAGTGCTCAACCTGATTGGGAGCTAAAGTATCCATAGGAATTATTTTATTGATTATTTCGGTAGTCCAATGTGCAATACTTTGAAGCTCTTTAACAAACCATTGAATGCAATCGTTTCTTCTATAAAGTCTAAATCGTGATAAAGAATCATTGTATGAACACTTCAAGTAGTAAGCAATGCTGAAGGGTGTATGTTTGGAGTAAAATATCGTATTATTATCGATGTCCGTTAAATTTGCACACTTTTCCAAAATACTTTCTAAATCTGCATAAATTTCAAACGGCACCTTTTCCTGGAATGTGAAATTTTTAACTGCAGAAACTTTTTTGCTTCAGTGGGTAGCTTGACAGAGCACCGATTAAGTTGATGACAGTGAGTGATGTGTTTTCGTAGAACGTGATCTGAAGAAGAATGGTTCAAACATCGATAACAAATGAATTTCTTGTGCTCCTTATTCGATAGTTGTTTAGAAAAAAGAGCCGACATATTTTTAATTCACGTGAAATAATAAACAGTATTATTTTTTGTATTAATATCACCCGCAGCTTGATAATTAGCAGAAAGTACTAAAAGATTTATGGGTTCCCTCACACTATTTTGATTTTCAGTTAATACAAATGGTAATATAACTTTCCCCTGAATGCAAAACAAATTAATGGTTTAACTGTTCAAATTTTTTTACATCATCCAGTTTAATGGAGAAGAGAATTGAATCATAATTCAAAACATCCTTAAAATGAGGATAACTGTAAACTCTATCTGAATGATGTTACACGGGATATAGTGCCGATACAACAGCCCACAGGAAGCAATACTGATCGTTATTTTTAACATTCACTACCTCATGGTTTACTGCTATAAAGTAGGGAACTTTAACGTAAGTTGAAAGACCACCTCTAAATGGGACATAGCTATTAATATTCACCTTTAACTGTAATACTTCATGTAATGCCCAACCGGAATCCCTTTCGGAAAACTCCTATAATTTTTTCTGTAATTTATAATAAACGTTTTCATTATACCACTTACGCAAATTGGTTGCAATATTGATGGCATAATTTTTTATGGTAAATGTCTTCAACTCAATAACGTGATTTTCAGGATGGACAAAATTGCAGATTAAAAGGACATTCACCTTTAGCATCGATTCCCCTAGCATTAATTTAACCTTTCGTGCATAACTATTGTATTCATTTTGTTAAAGAATAAGAGAGTCCTTGATGTTTGCTATATTTACTATAATTCCTGTAATTAACATACCATTAAAACATGAATCTAGAGAGCACCAACTTAATTTCCGTGTACGATTTTTAGTGACATTGACAATTCCATTACCTCTTTTCTCTGAAGCGTTCTTTAACTGTTTAACTCCTATAAGATAACACTTTAGCAATGATAAATTATTTTCGCATGTTTCTAAATAAATTTTATTTTGAATTATATCTTGCAATAGCTTAATATTAGTGTTAATTATACGGATGTGCTTTACAAATTCATTTTTGATTTTCAACAATGAAATAATACTTCTTGTTAAATTAACAATATCACTACTACTGTATATACCCTTACTCATAGTTACCTTCAAAACTATATCCAACACTGCAAGAAAATATGAAGCACACGCGCTGTCGATTATGTAGTAATCGAAACATATATTATATTTATTATAACTGATATGTCAAAATTAATAGTTTAGGTAACTGTAGAAGTATTTTAGGTATACAATTGCAATTCTACTCGGGAGGGCAATATAGTGACTGGTATAAAACTGCTCTTTATCTACTTATATAGCAATATAAACCCAGCATTCAAGGTCAAAACTGCTTATAACTTGTTGCAACAGCTTCATTGTTCATAGAAAGATGCATAGATTGCATTTTGTAGCGTTTACTGGGAACATCTATTAACCTTGACATCAATACTGTTCTCATGGCTTATGCTGCATGACCTTTGCTTGCAGAGGCCATACATTTCACTTTGTGGCGTTTACTAAGAATATGCATTTAACCTTGCTGATAGCATGCGAAATGCCTTCTCATGTCTAGATTATGCTGCATTCATTAGAGTTCGTCACCTGTGCTTGCGCAGGTCAGTTCATTGTACTAACCACTTCCACTTGTTATCAATTTCGTTAACGTTAACAGATCTATGTGTATATAATGTTAAAGTTTTAATTGAATACTCATTAATTACTCACCATTAGTAATGCCTTCGTCCAACAAACGATCTAAACTTTCACTAAAAAAGCAGGCAAAACCTTGTGTTTTGCATGTTGTTTTGGTGCGCCCATCAAATAACACCGCAGAACCAGCACCCCTTGAAGAGACCATCCCCATCATCTCCATAAGGGATAGTCATGTAGAAGATGAATTTTCGAAGTATTTCGAGAGGTATGTATAATTTTTATTAATATTGTAGTTTCCTTTTATTAATTCATAGAGAATTTTTAGTACAAATAAAATTATTAATCTTTTCAGCATAACGCCTGCAACCAAGGTTATAGCAACACCCCCACAATCACCACCGTTGCGAAACCTACAATATGGAGGAACAGATTTGGCTCTTATAGAAGGGCACCTCACACAGCAGGATGATGAGCAGGACCCACCAACCCTTCAAGCCTTTAGGGAAAAAATTACTCGGTCGTTACGAAAGCTTCACAATGACTATATTAATAGTGAGGTGGTGGGGATGGGCGAGTGGAAAGCCTGAATGAAGAACTGGTGGAGGCTAATTAATATTTAGAGCGTGTGCGGCGAAATTAGTAAAGACTGAAAATATATTGCGTACGTTGGAAGGGATGGATGTGTGATGTGTTTAATATGTTTTTTTGTGGGATTTATTGTATAGTTATCTTTTCATTGTAAAAAATTAATGTAAATTTTTTTTTATATTTTTATTATTTCTCGTGAATTATTCTCATTATCCAAAAATTTTACTACAGCTAAAAAATGTATTAAGGAAAAATTGAAAACATCTGGAAGTCTGACTTACTCATGTGTAAATTTCTACATCACAGTAAAGCAATAATTTTTTACAAATTTTAAGTGCATGTTGCGTTACAAATTTATTTATTGTAAAATATCATGCATATAAAGAAAGTGTGAAAATATAGTACAGTTAAAAATGAAAAAATCTTGTGTAAAATAAAAGTCAAAACAGTTCCCAAAAGCATGTAAATCTGCAAACTTTACGCCATGTATTTATGCAATACAAATGACACAATTGCATTCATACATTTGCGAATCCCGTTTCAAAATTGTAATGTAAACTGGTGACTAAGATAAATATAGAATCTTCGCATTCACACCTGCATAAAATACTTTCAAAGCAAAATAACTGCGTTCATTATCCTACAATTCTTGAAGCAGTCATATCCACGCTCCATCGAAAATTGTAAATTTGGAGTCCTAATCAAACTAAATTAAAAAAGAAGTCATGTTTTAAGTGCTGTTTGTTGTTTCAAAATTGAACCCCTTCTTTCGCTCAACAATAGTTAATACTTGTTCTTTGCTTGTGATTCTTATCTTGCATACTAGACAAAAATGTCTTCTTCTTTTCATGAACTTATTCTATTTTTATATTTCTAAGAAATGTCATACGATACCCCTACAGGTCAATAATCTTTGACCTTGGCCACTTTATTTTTAGACTTCTAAGAATTGTAATATGATGATGACATTGCAATTTCTATTTTTAGCTTTTGACCTTGACATACAAATTTCCCGCCAAAACGTTTGACCTTGTAATATGATGAGGATGGTGACATTGAAATTTCTATTTTTAGCGAGCTCCAAAAATTTAAATTTCCCGCCAAAAGTTTGACCTTGAAGAGATCCAAAAGCTTACGTTTCTCACCACCAGACAGCGAGTGACCTTGAGTTGGTCCAGAACTGGCCCTTAACCACTACTTATAGAATTTATTGAAAGTAGGTACCATTTATGATTAGGACATCGAAACTCGCATATGTATTAGTTGAGTTGATTGGTCTATTTCCACAGTTTTTGTTTTTGTAGCGCGACGTTTAGGAAGCAGGCTCTGCTTCTGTCATCAGACTTGGTCCTGAGAAGGATTGATTTCGCACTTGAGTCGAATTCAAGTACTTGACTACTCTCTGTGATTCGAACTTTGGTACCTTTCACTTACAAGTCTGACACCTCTACCGCTGAGCCACTGAGTAATCTTATATATGTATATATATATATATATATATATATATATATATATATATATATATCCCATTTCAATTGGAACCACTATTGTAAAATGGTGAATTTTTTCAAATTTGACAACACCACAGGATTCATAATTTTTATAAGTAGAAACACCCCAGATTCCATACAAAAATATTAATTTAACAACAAAGTTATAACAACATTAATTTTTGAAACGTGGATTTCAACCTGTTTTTACGTAGATTGCAGACAAATTAGAAAACTGGCAACCTGGCAAATACGAGGTAGTACATCACCGTAGTTATACTTGTACAGTAAAAATTCGAAGTCAGTAACTTATTCCGTTATGAAGTTATAACTCCTGAAAATATGGTAAAATTGTAAAATTCAACGAACTCCAGTAAACTTTTTGAAATCATCAAAAATACAATACACAAGAGATCACATTTAATACATTACAAATACAAATTCAGAACTACATTTTAATAAAATTAACAATCTAAATGTGTGTGACTAAACCTCCGTTAATTTCGACACATTTATCATATGGTTTGCGAATATTTTTTACAGTATTTCCGATTGCTTACTGCGTAATTTCAGCACAAGCCTGCCGTATTCTCTCGCGAAGTTCTGCTCTGCTCCTTAGTCTGGTCTTGTACACCTTTGAGTCAAAATACCCCATAGAAAAAAATCTAATGTTGTTAGATCAGGCGATCAACTCAACAATTTGGAATGTTTTCGTTCAGCCACTGCCTAACAATCCTAGAATAATGTACGGAGCAACCATCTAATTGGAATATCAAAATTCTAAAAAGTTCTCAGAGTTCATGTTTCCCTCAAAAAAGAATGGCTCTATTATTCTGTCATTTAAGATACCACACACACCAAACATTTACTTTTTCAGAATACTGGCTTTTGCAATATATTATCCAGTGTGGGTTTTCAGAGGCCCAATGTCTAACATTTTGGGACGATACTACTCCATTGATAGTAAAAGTACTTTCATCGCGAGACATACTTTTTAAAAAATCTCGAATTAAAGTGCTCGATTTGCGACCACAAACATTTTATTTATTTTATTCCTTTTTAAACAATACCAAATATTTTACATTGGCAAGTTTAAATCCAAACGTACGTACGTACAATGTCCCCAGTATACTTTTATCTAAGTCCTTATAAACAGGGGATGACTCCAGTTCATTAATAAATCATATTAAACAATACCATTTTACAATATTTTCAGCAGTTATAACTTTAGAACGGAATAAGTTACCGCTTTCGAATTTTTACTGTACAAATACAACTACGGTGATGTACTACTACGTATTTGCCGTGTTGCCAGTTTTCTAATTTGTCTGCAATCTACGTAAAAAACAGATTTAAATACCTCGTTTCAAAAATTAATGTTGTTATAGCGTTGTTGTTAATCAATATTTTTTTATGGAATTTGGGGTGTTTCTGTTTATAATAATTGTGAATTATGTGGTGTAGTCAAATTTGAAAAAAAAATTGCAAAATAAACTGTTGCCTTTTGTGACAAGTAAAAAATCATAGAGTGCCTTGGAAATTATGAAAAGGTGTGCCAGAATTCGCTCTTTGACACTTAATATAACAAAACAAAATTTTAGAGATCGGTTGAAAAATGAATGCGCATTTTATAGGGGTACTTTCAATTGAAATGGGCCACACCTAACCTATTACGCAGATGTATTGCGTCTATGTTCTTCGCGCATAATTGTGATCCATATGGGTTTCATCTCTACATTAGTTTGGCTTATCGGATTTATTCTGCCAGTCGATGTACGTGGATTATTTCAGTTTTCGGCGAATTGTATTCTCATTCTTTGCCACTGTCTGTATGTTGCCCCATTGGATTTGGCGGTTTTTGTTCCAGACATGTTCGGCGATTCATTATCTTTCTGTTTCGTCTTTGCGGATATTATTAACGTGTTCCTGCGTTCTCACTTTGAGTGGTTTATTGCTCTCTCTTATGTACCATCTGCCACATTCGTATGGTAGGTTGTATACGCAATTCTTGGAGTTCTGGTCTTCATTGTGTGATTTGGTTTTGGCTAGTATTCCCCTGAGCGTTCTTGTCAATTTTAAGGCAGTGCATGTCTTGTTTTTGCTACCTATCCTTCGCATTTTGTCCGGGGTACCTGGTATATATGGTATTACCGCTGTGTATTTAGGTTCTTATTTTTCGGTTACCATTTCCCTGTTTAGGGTAGGTGCTACATCGGGGTAGCCATTTTTTAAGTGTTTTAGCGATATTTTTTTTTTCAGGTCCTGTTGTTTCGAGCATAGTATTTCCGTTCTTGCCACGCCTAACTCCATACATAACATATATCTATACCATTCACTTCAGTGCTAAAAATCATAGTCCATTGCGTAAACTGCATGAATTTTTCAATAAATTTTCTTACAAATATATCAGCTCCTCACAGATATGTCTTAGTACTTTGTTTAAGTAACATTAGTTTAGAACAAGAACTTGTGTTAAAATAAAGTTCCATATCATCATTAGCTATGAATAACTTGTTTAATTTTAAGGTGACTAACACTAGTTCTATTTTTAGTTGTTCGAATTTTTAACTTTTA
>JARFJB010002439.1:1655000-1677500 GCA_036346205.1 Vesta saturnalis | reverse complement strand
CAAAAATACCTGTTTGGTTTAACTTACAACTTTAAAAAACGAATTTTCAGTTAAAAAATTGCGATTCGATTTAACTTACAGCTTGCAAAAAACGACTTTCAAGTCTAAAATATCAAATTGATTTAACTTACAGCTTGCAAAAATCAACATTCATTTCTAAAATAGCGGTTTGATTTAACCTACACCTTGCAAAAACCAACTTTCAATTCAAAAATACCGATTTGTTTTAACTACGCGCTAGAAATTTTGGTAGACATTTTTGAAACAGCGTATATTTATAACCAAACTTGAAATTAGCCTTCTATATTATTTTAAATAAATAAATTTCTTATTGGAAATACCTCTGTCAAAAAGTGCCTTAGATTTATAAACAAGCTTCAACACACTAAGTCGTTATTGAAAATGGACAAATTCCTGGGGGCAGATAAACAAACTGACTTTCATTTCCAATTTTTGACAATACACCTGTGATTTCAAACTAACATCGATTCCATCTCGTAAGACAACTATAGAACGCCGTGTTTTATTTTACCACTATTAGTACACAACCATAATAATAATTATATAACACTGTAGATGTGCGGTTTAAGGTATAACAAGTCCGTGTTGATCGCGTGAAGGTTTAGACCGAGATGAGATAATGGTGGTGTTGAATCATAACATTAAAAAAGCTGTACAAGTAATTAAATAATATAAGTAAAATAAGGGGCAATGGCTAAAACCAAAAACGGTCACTTATCAGTGTTGTTGTTGATCATCGTATTGAAGGAACGCCTTGACAGGGGAGATAGCTGGCTTTTGTTGTTCACAGTCACAGCACATTTATTTGCTATAGCGTAACACGGCGTAGTTTACTACTAGATGGCAAATTCTTTTGATCAGATTTGAGGTTTGCGAGTAATTAAATATCAGACTTGTAAATAATAAATTCTAATGTTTTAATTATTACCAGGAAAGTCAAGGTAAGGCAAGCAATTAATTTGAGTAATAGTAGCATTATTGTCAGTAAAGTCAAAATTTTATTATTGCAACAAACATTTTTTTAAATCGAAATTGTTACAGCGATAGGAAAATTAATTAATGGGGTTTAACATATTTTCTTAAATATTAAGTCGTTATCGGAGCATGGTTTTCGGGATATTTTATTTTTGTAACTAATATTTGGCTAAGGGTCGAAAACATGTGTTTGAGATTTGACTAGCACGTGTACGCTGAAAATCTGTTTTACTGAAGGGGCGTAATGAATCATTGGAATTTCTTATGCATATATTCTTGATGTAAAAATGTTACCAGTTAGTAATTAATTACGTCGGTACACACTGCAATCAAAGACGTTTTTGTTTGGTAAGTTGAAACTTGAGATCTAAATGTAGCGCTTGTTATGGACGAATGCATATTTTTAAAATTAAGATATTCAATAATTAATATGAAACTGTTCCAACGTAATAATTTTTTGTTTTTTATTACTTTCGAAAAACGGGGGTTGATTGCGAGAGTAAATATAGTTAGTTTGAAATCGGGGGAAAAAGTTAGAGGTATAGTGTCGATGGAGCCAGATCGATAGGGTTAATTAAATACCTCCATTGTAAACAGTTGGTCTTTAACATAATTCTTATGTGTACATTTTCTTTTGAATTAGCCAATGCTAATTTGTCTTTTCTTTCGGGTGTTAGTTTTAGTGCGTTTTTCAGATATTAATCTATAAATAACAGTCACCCTTTTTGAAGCTAAACCGCGTATGTTAACGATTTGTGCCTGTAATCACTTAAAGGAATTCAAGTGTCTGAAGGTATTTTTATATAAATTAAGGCTGGCAGCAAATTTACAATCTACAAGCCTATATAACGTATTAAAAATTGACCATTGCCTTGCAAAGGTATATCATTCGCACGCGGCTCATTAAGCTGAAATCTGCTAAAACATACTCCCGGTTCCAGATGACCATTAAATACCTCAAATTTTATTTTTATTGTTGTATAGGTAAATGTGTAACCTAATAAAGGGGCGCTGTATTTTTCTAACGCACTCAAACTTATATATCGGTTACGATGTTATGAACTATTCATAACTTACCCTTGTAAGGCTTTGTTTTGAGTTTTTTTTTGGTGTCAGTTTGTTAAGTAGAATCGTTTGCCTGTGAACTAATTTCTCTTTATATGTAATTTATTGTAACTGTGTGTATTTTGTGCTTTAGTAGCCACTAAGCAATTCTGTACATGTAAATTCCTTGTCTATTTTCTTTTGTCCTTGCCTTTACCTTATTATGACCTGTGCAATTTTACTGTTGTTGTATTTAATATGTACCGTAATTTGGTTTATTGTTTTATGTGCTTATTTACTTCAAGACCGGCATGATTGGATTTAAAGGGCCACATGTTTGGTATTACGATTTTTATTCTGCTTATTTATGACTCAATTGTGGGCGTGACTACATGTTTTTGTTGAGTTTATGTGCTTTTTAATTATTTTTCTCTTAATGTTATAATTTTGTACGCACTTTAACCTGATTTAATAGTGTTTTGTTATATATTTGTCCCTTCCATTGTTTTTTTGTGTTATATGATTTATTAATGTACTTGTTCAATTATGTATTTATGAATAAAGGGGGTTTTATTGGTGGTTCTTTCCCACAATAGTATATAAACGGGCTGAACCATCATTGCGCAAAGCTCGTTAATTTTAATTTGAGTAGTTTTATTGTTTACCTGCCCTACATGATGCAACACAACCTCGAAGAGCTTGTCTAATTCAAATAGCACAGCGTACCTATCACTAGACGTTTGGTCAGATTTGAGGTTTGCGATTAATTAAGTATCAAGATAAATCACTTAGCGATTGTTTTGTTCTTGAATTTGCATTATTGCGAATAAGTTAAAATTACATTTTTAAAGATAGGGTACCTTGGGCCACTACACTATTAAAACTAGTTTTTGGAATATGAAAAATATGAAAACGCAAATATTTTTCATATTGCATAGATTTGTTTAACATTTCAAGTAATTCTTAAAGATATTACCATTTACATGGAACGATAACTGTAATTCTTATCGAAACGTTTAAAGGTCTATGGAAAATGAAAGACCACTCAAATACGGATATTTTCGTACCAATTGATTCGTCTTGATAAATCGAACATTTGATATCATTGCGCCAATGTAGTAAGTCTTATAATTAAGTCACAATAAATGATTTCGTGATTCAAAGTCCTTATGTAGGTTGTATGATTAACACAGAGGAAAATATTATTTAACTAGAGGCAATCCAGGAATAAAATGGTATTGTATTCGACCAAAGGGGATGATCTTGGATTTGACCTGACGAATTTGACTGAATAAAGTTAAACAGGACTGGGCTCACCTAAATAGGTTGGTTAAAGCTTCATAAAAATGTAATTTAAATTATTTAATCAGCTAATACAGAGTTTGTTCATTAACATTGTAATTTAATTATTGCATTTCATGTAGTAATACATGTTATTTTAATAATATTAATAGAAGTTTACCTACATAAATGAAATAAACAAATATAGTTTTATAAAAACACGACTACTTATTAGAATTGTATACTTGCATAAATATAAATAACTAAATAATCGATCCCTAATTATGGGGTAGTTGGTCAAAATATTTGTTGGCTAACGACTTTTACACAGAAATGCTAATTACTTTCTTAGTGTCATAAGGTAAACTGAGTTTGCTCAGTCAGTGTCAATAAATATTTTATATACACTGGCTTTATTCAGAAAGTCCGACTCTGTTTTTCGCCCAGCAGGTATTTACCACAATTAAACTGATTTAATTACCCATTATTTCGGGTCGTCAAAGCGATAGGATGTGTTTAAGGTAGCTCCGCTTCCATCTTTCGGTTAGTGAAACAAATACATGTTAAAATAACAACTTCTAAATCAATAAAATAAGTGTAAGCTTTTGAACAGATTTTTATACCCAGCAGTTTGAATATTAATAATAAACAAGGATAATAGTAATCTAACCAGTAGAAGTTTTGTAACATGTAAATGGCTCTTTAGTTGAAATAGGCGCGAGAATAACATTTAGGATTGCCATAGTATTGAATTTCTACGAAAAATATGGCTCTTTTAAACCCATACCAGATGTGATTGTTAAAACTTGTAAAATTGTAAACTTAAAGCGTAAATACCACCCTTTTGTCTACGGATCGAAGTCAAACAGCTAAACAGTTTTGCAATAACGATGAATCATAGGGAACTAATAAAATAACTTATTTTATCCCACGGCAGCACCTGGAATAAAGCAACTATAAATACGTATCTGTAACTGCAGGAAAAATACCAGATGTGATTCTTTCTTGTAATGAATCCCTTTCTACAACAAATGAGTATTCCAAAGTATAAAAAAAGCAAATAAATAGATAAAATAACTAGTTCTAATTTGTAATCGAAATTCTAAATGAAAGTAATTAAATAATTATGTTTTCGCGAATGAATAGCAAGTCGGATTATCTAATCTAAATAAAGTAGGAAGTTACTGAATAGATCTTTATCGGCTTGAATGTTCTTCTAAAACCCATGCTAGATTTGTTGAAACTCATAAAATAGTACTAAAATATAAAATACAAAAGAGGTGGCTGTATGGCAGATCTGTACATAAGTGGTAAGATTTCCGACATTTTTTTTCCTTTGTTTTCAAATTTGTAGGTTGATCAAACCTTTTGGTACTATATGTGATTTTAAGTTTAATTATAACATTGTGTTGCATATTGTCCTATACTATATTTTTCCTTGACTGTAAATTCAAAATTTAAGCTATCTTTTGCCTTAGTTACTATGTTTAACCTTAATTGTAATTAATTAATCCTAAAAGTAAACAATTAATGTCGGGAGAGCTAACAGGGCATTATCGTTATTTATTGATACCCTTCAATTGAATAAAAAAGAAACGTAGAGGAGGGAAACGTTTGCGACAATAATAAAACAGATTTGATAAATAAATATTAAATTAAATAACAAAGAAATAACTATAACTCGGAAATCTAAATTAAAAATAATTGAAGCATTTGGTCGCAAGTAAATAATAGTCGCGTAGTGAACATCTGTGTGGAGAGAAGCCTGTTTGTATCCAATACATGGTTTAAACACAAAATGTGCATATATATATATATATATATATATATATATATATATATCAGGGTTAGTTAAAAGTATGGAGACGGCGATATAGTGTCGTTAATATTCATTTTAGGAAATTATGTTCAATACAAAAGTTTGTTATGAAATTATTATCTACATTTGAGAATACTTGAATTATTTTTTTCTTCAATTGTTTTTAAGTTACGACGTCATCGATATTTTTTTGAAATGACAACCTATATTTCTGATTATTGATTTCGATAGTACATTCTATTCTCTTTTCAACGGTATACAATTTTCAATATGTTACATTTGAAAAAAATTGAGAATAAGTGCCTTAATGTTCAAATATTAAAGATCCATTAAATTAGCAGAATTAATTAACACGGTAACTAGACTCATTTATTTGCAATAAACTTATCAGTCACAATCTTATCATTAAAAACAAATTAATAACTAATTAAATTAAAGTAAGTGTTCAAATTGTTCTCCATTTCTAATTTGACAATGACTCAATCGATTTACAAAACCTTTAACACTACCGGTTTGTTCAAAGCGTTTTAAGGTTTTACCAACAACGGATTTAGAAATTGGATTTCTGTTTGGATACGTGTCATTAAATAAATTACAAGCGTCTTGTAAACTCCTGCGTCTATTTCCACAACCCAGCATCATAAGTATTTCAATTCTTTCACGTTCACTTAAACTCGCCATTTCTAATATTAACAGCAACAAATTGCACAATTGAAATATGTCAACTATTTGACATAAACAATAACCACTGATAAAGTTACCTCGCTCGAGTTTGTTTATCGCCTCGCTTTTGTCTATCTAGATGAATTCTGCTAACTTAATGAATTTCTCAATTTTTTTCAAATGTAACGTATTGAAAATTGTATACCGTTGAAAAGAGAATAGAATGTACTATCGAAATCAATAATCAGAAATATAGGTCGTCATTTCAAAAAAATATCGATGACGTCGTAACTTAAAAACAATTGAAGAAAAAAATAATTCAAGTATTCTCAAATGTAGATAATAATTTCAACAAACTTTTGTATTGAACATAATTTCCTAAAATGAATATTAACGACAATAAATCGCCATCTCCATACTTTTAACTAACCTTGTATATATATATATATATATATATATATATATATATATATATACGCGGCAAAGAGGTGAATCTAAAAGTATGATAAACTCGATAGTGTATGATGAACGGCTTAGAAACCTGGTGAAAGACACAAAAGTAATGCGCGGATCGGAAAACTCTTTTGTCAATTGTGACGTGAGAATATGTGGAAGAGCGACTCTAGGTAGACAGAAAAAATGTCCTTGGTGGAATGAATCGGTAAAAAGGCAGTATGTAAAAAAAAGATGCGTATGATAACACACTCACACACTCACACACGCACGCGCGCACGCACGCACGCACTCGCGCAATCACGTACGCATGCACGCACACACACACACACACACACACACACACACACACACACACACACACATACACACATGGCAATGATTGCTGCAAAAAATAAGACTGAGAAAAAGCGATTGTATGAGGTGTACAGATTAAGAAACAAGGAAGCGAAGGAGGCAGTGAGAATAAGTAAAGAGAGAAGTGATGGCTTTGGAAGAAGAGAAAATGCAGAATGATTTTGAGGGAAACAAAAAACTCCTCTGGAAATGGGCCAATATAAATATAAAACGTGGCCCAAAACAGAACGCTGAAGAAGTGATGAATATGGAGCAACGAAATAGTATGGGACGATTGTTAAGTGATGAAATGCTGGCAAGAATATTTCGAAAGCTGTACAGTAGTGAGGAAAGTAAGACTGAAGGGTTAAGTAAGGAGAATGTAAAAGGAATGATGAATGAATTGAGCAGGATATTAGGATAAATGAGGTTGAGAAAACGGTAGGAAGGTTGAAAAACGGCAAGGGAGCAGGCGTAGATGAAATCACTTGTGAAATGCTAAAGTATGGCGGTGCAAAGCTTATACGAAATGTGTGAATTATTAAAAGTATTCCTTATGTGTGGTAAAGTGCATAGGGATTGTAAGAGCGCGATCATTGTACCTCTGTACCCTTACAGTGGTACACTGTAAGGGTAGGGGAAACAAGAGCGATTGCAAGAACTACAGAGGAATAAGTTTGCTCAGCGTGTCTGCTAAAGTACTTGGAAGAATACTGATTAATAGAGTACCAGAAACTACACAAACTAAGATTTGGGTTGTGCAGGGTGGCTTCATGCCAGGGAGAGGGCGTGTCTATCAGATGATTGCTTTCCAGCAGATGATCGAAAAGTGTAACAAGGAAGCTGTACTGTGCGTTCGTATATCTGGAGAAAGTATACGATAGACTGAACAGGGAGAAGCTTAGGGAAATATTAAATTAATATGGCGTAAATAAAGATCTAATAAACGGATAAGGGCAGTATACAACGGTAGTCGGGCATCTGTTAGGGTGAGAGGAGGTGTCAGTTAATACTTTAATATTGAACAAGGAATGCGACAAGGCTGCGAGAAGGATATTGGGATAAATGAGGTAGAGGAAACGGTAAAGGAGTAGTTTAAAATCACTGGTGAAATGCTAAACTATGGAAGTGCAAAGCTTATACAAATACTGTGTAAATTATTCAACGTGTGCTTTAAGTGTGGAAAAGTGCCGATTGATTGGAAGAGCGCGATCATTGTACCACTTGCTCAGTGTACCTAGTAAAGTATTTCCAAGAGTACTGATTGATAGAGTACGAGAACCTACACAAACTAAGATTTGGGATGTGCAGGGTGGCTTCATGCGAGGGCTAGGATGTGTTGATCCGATGATTTCTCCTCAGCAGGTGATCTAAAAATGTTTTAACAAAAAAGAAGTTGTACTGTGCGTTTGTGGATCTGAAGAAAGCATAAGACAGAGTGAATGGTAGAATCTGTGGGAAATATTAAATGAATATGGCGTAAATAAAGGTCTAATAAACGGAATAAGGGCAGTATAATACGGTAGTCGGGCATGTGTTAGGGCGAGAGGAGGTGTGAGTGAATACTTTAATATTGAACAAGGAATGCGCCAAGGCGGTGTTATGTCACCGTGGTTGTTCAATATACAGGGTGAATCTTATCTAATCCGCCAAAATTAAAGGAGCACTAGAACTCATCATTATAAGCAAAAAGTTCATATGTACATGGGTTCGGAAATGCTTCGTTTCGAGATACAGTGTCAAAGTTGAAAAAAGAAATCGCGATTTATTCAATATTTTTGACTGTTTCGAAATAATTTCATGAAATTTCGTATACGAGGTTTTTTGGGACAGTTGTTTGAACAGTTGTTATCAAAAGAACATGTTTACTTTTAATATAATTTCTTTTCTTGTTTTTAATATTGGATATTTTAGTGCTCCTTACAAGTTTTAAATAAATAAACATTGTGAGTTTTAAATGTGTTTTCTCAGAAACGGTTGCTCCTAGCGACATCACTAAAATATACCTTTTTAGCAGAAAAGATAGGAGAATCGATTTTCTAGTCCAAAATGGTATACAGTGTAGCACAAAAAATTACAACGATTTAAAGGGTCGAAATGGTTGCCGCTGGCGCTCTAGAGACCACATAACTAAATGGACCACAAATTTGAATATTTCATTTCAAAAACCATCGTATACGAAATTTCATGAAATTATTTCGAAACAGTCGAAAGATATTGAAGAAAACGCGATTTCTTTTTTCAACTTTGACACCTGTATCTCGAAACGAAGCATTTCCGGACCCATGTACATATGAACTTTTTGCTTATAATGATGAGTTCTAGTACTCCTTTAATTTTGGCGGATTAGATAAGATTCACCCTGTATACATGGATAAATGTGTTAGATAAGCATGTACCGATACAAATGGTGTAATGGTTGATGACGTAAATGTACGAGTTCTGGTGTATGCAGATGACACAGTCTTATTAAGTGACAATGCGGATGAGCTGCAAACCGCTCTGAGGAAGTTTGATACAATCTGTGAGAGCAGGGACCTAAACGAAACATGAACAAAACTAAGATTGTGGTATTCAATCGAGAAGGTGGAATTGGTAGTATTTAGTAGTATTTACTCTGCAAGATGAAATTATGGAGCAAGTGGACGAGCTGGTATATCTGAAGAAAGGTAGAATGTTTACTGCTGATGGTGCAATGGAGGGCGAGATTGGACGAAGGGTCAATGCTGGAAGGAAAGTGAATGGAAGTATGTTGACGATAATGAGAAAGGAAAGCATGAGCCTAGCTGCGAAACGAGCAATCTATAATGGTATGTTTGTGCCGTCAGTACTGGATGGAAGTGAGACATGGGTGTGTCAAAAAAAGCACGAAAGAAAAATACAGTGTGTCCGAGATTCAGCATGCATGTATTGCTGTATTCGTTAACATTGAAGATAAAATGTCGGTTAAATGGGGAAAGTTTTAGAGAATTTTATGGCTATCATAATGGTAAAGTCAGATTTGAAGTAACTTTTATGTTTTGAAATAATTGAAGAAAACAAAATTGTGCATTTTCTACTACCCCTGTAGCTCTTTTATTTGATGTCTAACAACATTTTGATTCGTACATTATTATGACACTTTTAAAAGACAATTTTAAAAAAGTACTATAATTTATCTACAGTCATTTGTTTTGAAATACATACACTAACTATTGTTTTTCATATGGACGCCATCTTGGATGTTTACATTATCGAATAGTATTTTTATCACCTTTTCAGCGATGTATCACATTATACGAGAATTTACTTCCAACTATCAAAATTTAAAAATATAAAATTGAAATAGTAGGCCTTGAGAAGGCATGGATTTATAAATGAAAAATTTATACAATTAGATTCCTAATTATTGTAATTTCTAATAACTAAAATAAAAACAAAACCGATAATAGTAACTATCATAAAATATGCTCGATATGCCCCTCTACACTCCACACATTTTCTACAACGATTTAACGCTGAATGTGTAACCCTAACTAACGCATTTCTATTTACAGAATTTAGTACATGTCTTACTCTATTTTCTAAAATGTCAAGATTTTCTGGAGTGTCGAAATAGTACACCTCGTTTTTGTATGACCCATAAATAAAAATCTAGTGGGTTCAAGTCAGGGGACCTGGCAGGCCATAAAATGTCCCCATTATTGGAAATTAATTTATTATTAAATACTCTTTGCAAATATTCTTTAACGTCTGCTGAATTGTGTGCTGGACAGCCGTCTTGCATAAACCAAATATTTTCTAAATTTGGATTGATGTTTCTCAGAGCGGGTATGATTTGTTCTTGCAACATCTCTAAGTATCTGACTCCGTTTAAATTATAATTGAAAATAAATGGTCTAATCAAGTTATTTCCTAAAATGTTACATTTAAAATAAACTTTTAAGAAAATTTTATTTATACCTATAATTCCGCACCATACATTGAAACCAAATCTGGTTTGAAATCTCCTTTCACAAACTTTATGGGGATTTTCCACATTCCAGAAGTGCGTATTGTGCCTATTAAAATTCCGCAATTTGTAAATCTGGTTTCATCCGTCCATAAAACGTTGGACGAGAATTGAGGATCTTTCCCAGATTTTGAATATACCACCGTGAAAATGCCATTTATCTCTCAAAATCACCTTCTCGTAGCGCTTGTGTAATAATTGGTTTGAATGAATGAAATTTTTTTTTTAAATGTCATGGACGGAGGATTTCGGAATGTGTAATACATAGGCCATTTTCTAACCGAAGATGCTTCGTTTTCACCAACAAAATTTAGAACAGCATTATTATTACCTTCATTATCTTTAACATACTTGTTAGGTCTTTCCTTCTCAAAACTGCCATATGATAATAAATTCATCACTAAAGTCCTGAAATGTTTTTATTCGGTTGAACCCGATCGGGAAATATTTCTTCATAATTTCTTATTGCATTGTCTGCATTTCTATTTGCTTTGAAATAAATTTCAAGCATATTTAGCTTCTCTTCATTGGAATATCTTAACGCCATACTTCAAAAATCTTGCACCAGGATACAAAACAGGAATAAATATTAACAATAATAACAACAGGAACAAACAATAAAAACAACACAAACGAATAACAGAACAACAACAATAATAAACACTAACAATGACAACAAGAACAATTATTTTTCCAAGTACTTAACACCGATTGCGAATAATTTACGCGAAAAAATAAATTGTCATCTTCTTGTCAGTCATTGCAATTATTATCCATGGCCTCATATTTTATTTTGTTTAAATGTTTGGTTGCTGAAAGTAAATTTTCATATCATGTAATACATTGTTGAAGAGGTGTTAAAATCCACTATTCGATAATGTAAAATCTAAATAGCGTCCAAAAACAAAAGTTAGAAATGTATTAAATTTTGTAAGTAAAAACAGATACATTAGCAAGGGTTTAAATTTTTGATAGTTGGAAGTAAATTCTCGTATCATGTGATACATCGCTGAAAAGGTGATAAAAAATACTATTCGATAATGTAAAAATCCAAGATGGCGTCCATATGAAAAACAATAATATATGTATTTCAAAAACAAATGACTGTAGATAAATTTTGGTACTTTTTTTAAAATTGTCTTTTAAAAGTGTCATAATAATGTACAAATCAAAATGTTGTCAGACTTCAAATAAAAGAGCTACAGGGGGTAGTAGAAAATGCACAATTTTTGTTTTCTTCAATTATTTCAAAACTAAAAAAAGTTACTTCAAATCTGACTTTACCATGATGATAGCCATAAAATTCTCTAAAACTTTCCCCATTTAACCGACATTCTATCTTCAATATTAACGAATATAGCAATACATGCATGCTGAATCTCGGACACACTGTATATGCCGTGGGTATTAGATTCCTAAGAAGCGTATGTGGTAAAACGAGAAGGGACATGACAAAGAATGAATCCATAATGACGAAGGAAAAGACGATGATGGATAGATATAAATCTAGTACATTACGTTGGTTTGGTCACATTTAGAGAATGAACAGCCTGGTAGGCCGCGTAGTAGTAGAATGTATGATAAAGGAAAGAAAGATAAGGAGTTTTAAAAATAAAAGGGCATGTCAGAGACAATGTATGAATCTTGCGGAAGCTAAGAAGATATGCGTAGATAGGAAAGCATGGAGAAAGATTGGGAATGAAAAATAAATCAGAGGCAGGGATTGTTTTGCGTACCCCGCAACGGAATGGCGTGAATGTGAAGTTCATGCCACGATAAGTATTTTAATTATGTGTGATGATCATGACAGTTTACATTTTCCTAAAGTTAAAGTAGTTACAACAAATAAACAATAATTAATAAGGAATACTTATAAATAAAAAGCATTGATATAGACTATTAGAAATATTTAATGCGTTAACAACAAGTACATATTGCAATTTAGAACTTTTTTTAATTTTATCAAAGAAACACTGATTAAAACTTCGGGCAAAGTATGAGTAATTAATGAGACAAAAAATCGATGTTCTAGTTTAATGAAAAACTCAATACATGCTTTTATTAATACGCGCAGACAGTAAACATCAAACAGTAAAAATTGATTAATCAATTGTTTTAGAATTTAATTATCCTCTTATTTATGGGATATATAATGTAGTGTCTAAAATAGAACAAAAGGAAGCAAATTAATTTCAGCGTATAAACAATACCAAAAGATATAAGAGGGCATCATTTTAAAGGAACCAGACTAAATATTTAGAAACTTTATTAATTTATTTACAAAGCATGTTTGTTATTGATTCAATTCTGTTTATGGCATAATAACTTTATTAATTAGCATCTATCTAAAAATATTGTAAATTGTTACGTCACTGTTTGTGAAAAATGTACACAAGTGGTATACTTCTTAAGATTGAGTCTTAAAATTAAAAAAAAAAGTTTTAGCTTGATATTACAGTCAATCAAGTTTTATGGGTCAAGTAATTTTTCATCTTGGGATAAATAAGGAAGTAAATAAAAGAAAAGCAATAAGCATATTGATTTGAAATTCTAACAGTAAGAAGATGATTTCCATTTCATTTAACGCGGACATAATTTTTTTTATATTTACGGCAAATTACTACTGTGGGCTGTTTTTTTGGCTATAAAAATTTCACTAATCATTTTCGTAATATTAACGGTAACTCAAGCAAAAAGTAAATTTATAAAACGGAACAAAATGTGTCAATTAGATTTTTTTTTATGTTGAGCCACCGTTAAAATATGTTTTGTCCTAAATCTGGAACAAATACGCGATACTACGACCGTTAAGACACAAAAACATAAATAATAGAAGTCTGTAGAATGAAGAAAATTTAATAGTAGGAAATTACGTTCTTATGTCTAAAATAGATCTGAATAAATTGGGAAAGCTTTTAATGTAATAAAGTATATTGTAGATTTATGAAATATGTTTAGTTATTTCCATTTGTTTTTAATTCTGTAACAATGAAAGCTCGTTGTTTTGTTACGTGCACAAAGGTATTGCTGTTCCAAAAGTAAAGGGTGTGCCGTAACAACTAATAAGGATAAGACCGGCAACTTAGTGTGGCTGGCGTAGAAATACATAAAATTATAAATGAAAAGGAAAAGGCCACGTATTTCATTCCCTCCCCAAGGTGGAGTGAGGGCTGCTCGAGCTTTTCGAGTTACTTCAGCCTCAATCATGGATTCCCAGCTGCATACATACATTACGTATATATGCATGGTGGCAGTAAGGATGGGTGTGGTCAGAATGGGATCGGAATGAATGGAGTTAGGGTTCTGAGGGGAAAAAATACTAACCCAGCATTCGCCTAAGTAGCCGCACATGGTGTGCATATACGCAGTGACCATGCCGCTACATATGTATGAGGAAAACCTCCTGAAAAAATCTCATACGAGGTATACGGTAATGGGGATCGAACCCATCACCTCCCGAATGTTAACCAGGGCGTGTCACCACTACGCTACTAGCTTGGTAAAATTATTAATGAGCACCACTTGGTTTATATTTGTCACTGAATTAGAAGTACTTGCGCAGAAACCAAATTTTACCTTCAAAAAAGATGTAACTGAGAAGCAGACATTACAGTGCGTTCTACAAACATTTACCATTCCGTTCGCGACATCGTGACTAATGTAATTTGTTGACTTGACTTTTTAACCTAACTAACAGTTATATTTATATAAACTTTCTTTGGTGTACAGTTTTGATTTATTATTTACTTTTAACCCATTGTTTACAACGTGCGTAACAGCTACACCATCATCTAACATTCCTTGAAAAATCACGAGAAATAATTTGGAATGTTTATAATTTTTTTAAACATAATCCACAAGGTAAAACGTGTTGCAATATTGTTAGCTAGTTTACATAATTTTTTTTTTTTTTTGGTAATGTGGTTAAAGCAATAGGCATATCTATAAATACCGTTGTTCGGGTCGTTACAGAAAGGTGTGCAGTTGAATTTGGCGAAAAAGATTCCTGAATAAAGGAAGTCTGTATGATTTAATAACAAATACTTTTTGTAGATGTCCTTGCATTTGTAATTTGAAAATGTATTTATAATGAAGTAGTAATTCTACGAAGACCTCTCAACAGCTATGAACCAAGAAAAGACCAAACAAAAAATTATAATGGGAGACTTCAATGCTAAAATTGGGCCTAAAACCATAACAGACCCAGAAAACATTGGCAAATACTGATTAGGAGAACGAAATCAGAGAGGGCAATTGATGCTTGAATTCCTATGCAGAGAAAACCTCTACTGTATGAACCGACACAAAGAAAGTGGACTTGGAAAAGCCCTGATGGCAAAACAAAGAACGAGATCGATTATATCCTCACCTCTGTAAGAAACACGTGTAAAGATGTCACAATTATAAATCGTTTTAATACAGGTAGTGACCACAGACTCGCTAGGGCAAAAATGGTCATAAACACCTACCTGGAAAGGAAGAAACAAATCCAGAACGAAAACACACCATCGATAACAGATTTACGGAAAAAAGAAAGGCAATACAACAAGATAATCTAACCGAAATTAGAGCCCATAGAAAACCTAGATAAACTGGAACTGAACGAACTAACAGATAAAATAACAAATAGCATAAAGACTGCCGTCGAACAAGTCCACTTCCAAATACCCAAGAAAAACGAAAAGATTACCGCTCAAACATCTAAACTTATAGCAAAGAGAAGAGAGACAAACTGAGACTCGCCCGGCTATGAAGAATTAAACAAGAAAGTGAAAAAAGAAATCCTAAAAGACGTGAGAACGCATAACACTCGCATGATTGAAGAACTAATAGAAAATAACATGAATATGAAACTATTAAGATCCAAAAGAAGTAGAGGAAAACTGGTGATAAAGAAATTAAAAAATGACGAAGGAACTATGGTGACCGATAGACAAGATATTGTAAATGTAATACAAAAATTTTATCAAAATTTATATAAGCAACACATGCAAATGACAAATGAGCTAAAAGAGACTCAGAAAATTAGAGGAAAAATTATGAACACCGGGTCTGAGGACATACCTGAGATAGATATAACAGAGCTACGAACAGCACTAAAACAAATGAAGACATGCAAAGCCCCAGGAGAAGACAATGTTACTACCGAAATGCTCAAAGCTGGAGGAAGAACTCTTGAAAAGGCAATACTAAAGCTGATGAATAGATGCGTTACCGACGGAAATATACCCGAATCGTGGCAAAACGCGGAAGTAATCCTGATATACAAGAAAGGTGACAACACAAATCTGGAAAATTAGCGACCTATCAGCTTGCTGTTGGTATACTATAAACTACTCACCAAGATATTGACCAACCGACGTACAGCTAAGCTCGACTTTTATCAGCCAATTGGACAAGCGGGCTTTAGAAAGGTTACAGCACAATCGACCACATTCAAGTAGTTAGAACACTTATCTAAAGATGTACTGAGTATAAGATCCCACTCCACATCGCATTTATCGACTACCATAAGGCCTTCGACTGTGTTGAAACCTGGGCAGTACTGGAAGGAATGGCAAGAGCACGGATCGATTCACGATATATCAGGCTCATTAAGCATATATAAGAAAAAGAAACGTTGAAAATAAAAATCGATGAAGATTTGACGACCAAAAAAATACCAGTAAAGAGGGAGTGCGACAGGGGGACACGATCTCCCCTAAACTCTTCACCCTGGTTCTTGAGGATGTATTCAAGATACTACCCTGGCAAAATAAAGGTATCAACATTGATGGAACAAGATTGAATAATTTAAGGTTCGCCGACGGTATAGTTTTAGTAAGTACCAGTGAGGAAGAATTAAGAGACATGATGCATGAATTAGACGATGCCTCACAAACTATAGGCTTAAAAATAAATATTCAAAAGACTAAAACTATGAGCCCAGTAAATATCAATGCCACTCTAAGAAATCAATCTATAGAAAATGTCCAAGAATATAATTATTTAGGACATCAAAAGGGGAAAAGACAATCAAACAGCCGAGTTAAATAGAAGGGCCAGTCTTACATGGACAGCCTTCGAAAAACTTAATTATATCCTTAAAAACACTAAAATACCAAATAATCTGAAGCGAAAGGTATACAATGCATGCGGCCTGCCGGTGGCTACATATGGCATGGAAACAATGACGCTAACAAAACACAGTGCAAACAGATTAAGAACCTGCCAACGAGCAATGGAAAGAACCATGCTCGGAGTCAGCCTGAGAGACAGGATCCGAAACGAGGTAATAAGAGCAAGAACGAGGGTTGAAGATGTTGTGGAAAGGATTGCGAGACTGAAGTGGCGTTGGGCCGGTCATATCGCTCGAGACAACGAAAAGTGGACAAAGAAAATATTACAATGGCGACCACGGGAAACAAAAAGAAGCGTTGGACGGCCACAATCACGATGGCGCGACGATTTAAGAGAAACAGCGGGAAAAAATTGGATACTGAAAGCCAAAGACAGAGACACATGGAAAGAAATGGAGGAGGCTTATGTCCAGCAGTGGACTCTAAAAAGCTGAAAAGAAAGAAAAAAGTAATTTTTATGTATTTTTTCCCTTTCGAATATTATCCTTATGTCGTTCAATATAAACGATTGTTTATACGTTTTCATGCATTCTTTGTTCATTTCAAATTTAATGATATATTATGTTAATTTACAATTTCAAAAGTGAAAGGTGTTTTTAAAATTACCATTATTTAATCAGTTAAAGGCGATGTTACAATGAAAATCTAACATAACCTTATATTTAACAATTCGCGGTTAAAAGGAATGTTATGGCTCTTTTGACGCCACTTACTTCGCGCAGCTTGGTGTTCACCGTTTTGGCGATTACTTCTATACGTAAACTGGAACGACTGTCGAATGCAAATAAAATGGGTCCGAGTTGTTAGAACGGGCATGCTGCAAATTGGAGTTTCCCTTCCTTGTTGTACACATTGCTATGTATGAGATAATCATGCATTCCCAATTAAAGACTACTATTATTATTATTTAAGATGATAAATACGTAGCTAATTAAAAAACATATGTTTAAAAAAAAGATGAATGTTGAATAATTTTATACGTTAGGTAGGTAGATAATAAAAATTTTCAAAAAAATATGCATAAAAGTAATTTAATACAAAATATTTATTAGACTAAACGCCAAAAACGAAGACACCAAGCAGCGCGAAAAAAATCACGTGACCGTGTACTATTCAACCGGAAAATATTAGTTTTTTTAAGAAAAGTAAAAGTTGCGTTTTGTACATTTTTAGTTAATAACCTCTTAATTATGATGTTTTAATTATGATGTTTATATTTTATAATTAGGACAATTTAGACAAAAAAACACATTTATTTAATTGCGAAAAGTGAAATATAAGGTTATGTTACTTGTTCATAAATTTACTCGGAAATGTTGTAATTCGCATTTTAATTATTAACCAAAGTTTTAAGGGTAAATAATTCGTGTCTAAACAGTTTTATACTTTCAAAAAAGTACATTTTCAAGATTGTCGATGAAAAAAAATATTACACAATTACTCTACACATTTCTTATAATCTTGGTGCGGGTTTTCATTCTTTTATTAGAAGTCTTGAACGATTCTATTTCACCACGTTGAATTGTACTCCCTTCTCTAATAATTCTAACGACGGTACTTTTAGATAGTCCAGTTGCTTTCACAACGATATCAAGAACGTTAACTGTAAAGGAATGTAATCGTGAAAAAACTGACAGATCTTAATCGTACAATAATGACATACCTTCATTCATATTTTTATGAAACTGATAAACATACCAAATAATTTCGCGAGCATCTTACGATAAGACACGCCGATTCTTTGCTGGAATGTTTGATGTACTATCAGACGATGTACTCGCATCACCCATTATAAACAACGAACTAAATCAATATATTATATTAATACATATTACTGTGGATTACAAATACAACTTATTTGTAGGTAAATAAAAAGTGCTGAAACGGAAGGAGTTTTGAAAAAAAACTGTTGACAATTGATAAAAACGTGTACGAAAAATGAGGTTAGAAAACAATAAACAACACTACATTTTGTGGACGGACCATAATATCTACTTCTCACTCATATCATTATTCCATTTCTTTTTAATGCAATATTCGGTTTCTGCGCAGGTAGGTGTCTTTGTATTTGGCGTTTACTCTAGTAATAAATTCCGCATTTTAAGTTCTTATTTTTGGCATTGTTAAAATTTGAATCGGATTTGCAAAATTGATAGCATTTATTCTGGTTAACAAAATGAATAAACAATATAGTTTTTTTTAATTTAGGAGCTTTAATAAATATAAAATATGCATTGTTAAAAAATATATACTATCTCTGCTACCAAAGAATTGACCTACGTCATAATCTAGTAACGGATGAGTTGATATGAAAAGTATTAGTCAACTTAAATCCATAATAATAAATGATTAAAAATCAAACTTAATAAATGTTCTCTTAGATGGCGGTAATGTAGTAATGTTTCCAAATCTCAATATCAAAACAATGCTTCGTATAAAAACTTAAAAATTAAATATTTTTAAGTTGTGAATTGTAATTTTGTTAAAACCGATCAGAAAGGTTGTTATTGTAACGTAAAAATTAAATGCCATGGTAAGTGTTAGACGTTATTATAGATACAAAGGTATTTAATCTTAATTATAATTGCAGGTGATAATATGAAATATGGTTTGAAAAATAGCACCTTGACCCACAGGTGGATGAAAATTTAAAATGAGGTTAATGTAAAATGCTGATTTTTACAAAGGTATATTTCAAAACATTTACTTGTGATTAGTAATTATTATAAAATTTGTAGGTTATGTACTGGGTGATTCTTTAATACTTATGACAGTTTGAATTTCGCGCGTACGATTCTAGTTTTTTTTACGGTGTTGCATTGGCGGTTAAATATTTTTATCCGCAAACGTCACAAAAGTGACACTTTTATAACACTTTATGTCAAAGTTAAAAGTTTAACTTTTCAGACATGGAGTAAAAGTTGTACTTTTGTGCCTAGGCATTTTTATTTTTACCAAATGTGCGTTGTTATGGTTTCATTACTTGCAAATCGTTTACTTGCAAAGCGTCCTGATTATCCTATTCTTTTACCTGCTAATTATGTTTGATCTTTTCTTTCGATCTTTATCAATTATTTTTGCGTTTGCGGATAAAAAAGTATATGTTATTCGGAGTAAAAGTGACTTTATGTAGCTCAGCTGAATTATAAACATCCAGCTTCGCCACATAAAGTATCACTTTTACTCTTAATAACATAATATACTATTAGTTACTTTATTCGTTCTTTTTTGACATCAGTGCTGGTGATGCTATCGTTAATTTGTTTTTCTTCAGACGTCAATAAAATATATTTTAAACTTCACAACGTTAAAGTTTGACATTTTCACCGGCCGGCGGCTGCAAGTCTTTGCATCCCTCGCAGCGGATGCAAAAGTATTAGTTACTAACTCAAACACCCAATTTGTAAAACAACGAAAACAAATTTATTGTTTAGAGTTATAAAGATTAAAAGTACAATGATTAAAACTAACATTTTCTCCAAAACAAGATCTGCCAGAGGTAACAGTGGAGGTCTCGCTGCGTCCTAAGGAAATGGTCTTTAATTGTTCCTCTTCTACATGAACTTCTGTACTCGTAGCGCTTGTACTAGGTGCAAAAATTTTCAAGGCCTCTTTTTGTTGCTAGAGTCTTCAATATAACACTCAGCTACAGTGCTGGATTGCCAGCCACCAAGGCGCTTCAAGCACATTAAATCTGCGCCGTCCGCCAACAGTGTAGCTGAGGTTCTTCTTAGACGATGCCCTGTGTATTATGTATAGTTCGCTAATTTTAAGAAAAAGCTACCTCCTAGGAACACTACTTATTTTATGGATTCCCATCACCGCTCTTGAGCATTTTCCATTTCCATATTTCAAAAAAATCGGCGATCATTCATATCTCGTGGACGCAAAGCAACATATTTGTTATATAAATTTAGGAAAGATTCCCTACAACTGTAAATGATTTAATTTTTTTGTTTTTCTATCTGGAATTTTAATATTTAGCAGAGTTTTCAGGTTCTCAATGTCGTCTGCCTTCATCTTCACCAAATTCATCGCAATAGCATGCCCCTGAGATACCAATAATCAAAGCTATCTAAAAAATACAAAATATAAAGACTTGTTTTCATTATATTTCTAAAACTTACCTTCATTGCCAAGTATTTTTCGTCCGACGCTTCCGATAAAAATTGTTAAATTGGTCTTTTTAAATACTTTGGCCTGCTTTCGGGTGTATCCTTCATTCTGCTTTTTAGTTATGCACGAAGTCTCAAGTATTTGCTAATATATACGCCATGTCGAATGCTCAATAATGATTTTATCATCGAATATTGTCGAGCTTTTCATTTTCATTTTGTTGCTAACTCGGCAAAATAAGCTAACATTACGGTTTCAGAGTAGCTTTTAATATTTTTCATCGCACCGTTTTATAAATTGCTGAAAAGCGATCTCGATCTTGTAGGTAATAGGAACAAAAGTTTAATAAAATGCTTATAATAACACGGAGAATCTTTACAATTTTCAACTTGTTTAATGCATTGTTTTCAACGAAACCTAGCAGTCTTCTGCTGCTGGCCAGAGCACAATAAGTAATTCTAACTATTCCTCATTTTCAGAACCTAATTATTCTTCCTTATTTTACATTTAAGTGTAAAAACGTCTGAAGAAAAATAGCATATTTTATGCGGAGCAAAGTGACTTTGTGGCTCATCTGTATTTGCGGGACTCACTACGTTCGTCCGTCAAACCTACAGATTCGCCACAAGAAGTATTACTTTAGCTCCTTATAAAATAATATACTATTTTGATTTTCATTTACTTTTCCATTATGCATTATCAACGTTCCTTAAAACAGTTTTTCAGAGTTACTCCGTAATTCAAAAATATTTTAAAGTAAGTGATAAGATAATGTTTACATTCACATTCATTTGCAAGTAAAAATCAATCCGTCAGTTAAGTGATCAAGCTGGTAAGTTGTCAACGGATAAATTTGTGATACCTACTAACCTTATTTTCAAATTACAGGGTTGTCTTATTCAACATGCCAACGGATTTTGCATAAAAATCATATGCACCCATACCGGGTTTCTGTTATACAGCAACTGCATGCTGTTGATAATGAGAATAGATGTAATTATTGGATTGGTTTACTAAAAATTTAAATAACGATATTTTAAATGTAACTTTCTAGATATCGTAAAGTTATTCTGTAATTGGACTTTCAGTCTGTTGAATAAATAAACATTATTATTATTATTATGACCAATGAAGCATGGTTTCATTTATCTGACTATATTAATAGTCAAAATTATCGAACGTGGGCAACTGAAAATCCACATAATTTTGAAGAGGAAGTTGAAAGAATTACACCTGCGACATCTCTCGAAAAAGTGTTTGACAATATGAAGCGTAGAGTGGAATTGTGTCATGAACATAACGGTGGACATTTTTAGCAATTTTTATAGTTTATTTAATAAAATGTTAATAATATAACTGTGCTTAGTAGAGTGGAATTGTGTCATGAACATAACGGTGGACATCTTTAGCAAATTTTGTAATTTATTTAATAAAATGTTAATAATATAACTGTGCTTAGTATAAATAGAAAATTTGTTGTAAAACGGAAGATTTATTTGCAATTTAAAAATAAATTATTAATTTAGAAACTGATACTACATACACCACTGGAATTAAATAAATGACAATGTATAATTACCAAATAGCAAAGAAGCATTCTGTACAAATCCTACGGCAGTTCCAGCATGAATAACTATAAATCTTTTACCATCATATTCTTGAGGTTTTCTTACAGTCTTTAC
>JARFJB010002439.1:1510000-1650000 GCA_036346205.1 Vesta saturnalis | reverse complement strand
AAAATCAGCTCTGTCATTACCAGCTATTCCTGTATGTGATTCTATCCATTTAAAACTTATGCACCAACCATAATTTTCCATGTCTATAATTTTGTGTCTAATTTTTCTATAATGTTGCTATGATTCCAAAATTGTTTAAGCTATGCAAGGTTACCATGCTATCTGTATAAATAATAACATTTCGGTGTTCACTTCTTATATTCTCGATTATATCAATTTTTTCTAAACCTTTCAAAATCGCTAAAGCTTCTGCTTGATTATTAGAACAATCATTTTTTAATCTGTGTTTGAATTCTTTTAGTAAAATATTCTTTTGTAAATTACTACACCAATCCTACATTAGTACCAATTTTGCTCCCATCAGTAAAAATTTCAAAATCAGCTGTAACTATTGAGTTTTTTATTCTTATTTTCGGTACAACTGCCGGGTGTAACCAATGATTAAAAGGAGTCGGTGCATCGAATTGATAATCGTTTACATTGTTTAAAAGTTTAGTACGTTTAAATAGGTTTAATACTTCAAGTAATTTTAACACGATTGGAGTTTGTCCAGCTATTATACATGATGCCTCATATGAAATAGTCCGATATGCTTTTGCAATTCTTATGTTTATTAATCTTTGTAAACGCATTAATTTTACTTGGTTTAATTTTCTCTTCAAAGCTTCTTCCCACATCGGAATTGCATATGTAAGTAGTGGTAGTATGGCACCTTTGTAAATAATTGTAAGAACGTCTTGTTTTAAACCCCAACTGCATTTTGCTGATTTTGAAAGCATATATACTAGTTTTAGACATTTTTCAGTAATATTAGTAACATGTAAATTGAAGTTGAATCTATCATCTAAATAAACTCCTAAGTATTTGAAGTTGGAGACTTGTTCTAATAATTTATTATGCATATAAATTTTAACGCCAATTTTTCTGGAAGAGTTTTATTTGTAACAAGCAGTACTTTTGATTTAGATTCGTTAAAGCAAAGTTTATTGCATTTAGCCCAATTAGTTATTTTGTTAATTTCTATGTTAGCATAAGTTTCTGCTTCACTGACAGTTTTACCTTTGACAATTATAACGACGTCATCAGCAAACGCAATAACTTTCGTATATTTTGAGTATTTCAAATTAAGTAACGAATTGTACTGAATATTCAATACATTGGACTACAACAAGAACCTTGTGGGCATCCTTTGCTTATAGATTTTTCCAAACTTTCGTAATTTAGCTGTAATTTAGCTGTACGATTCCGAAAAAAGTCTACGCTTAATTCATATAAATTTTTAGGGCATTTGAAGTCCTTCAGGTAATTTAGTATAGCAGGCCACCAGGCTGAATCAAAGGCACCTTTAATATCTAAACTTATTACAATTAGATCATTTTATATTTTAAACCATTAATTACATATTCTTTAACTGCTATTAAAGCATCTAAAGTTCCGCTTTGAGGTTTGAAACCATATTGATTGAGGTTCATTAAATTATTTGCATAAAGATAATAGGTTATCCTATTTATTAGCAGTTTCTAATATCTTCCTCCGATATTTAATAAGCTTATTGGGCGAAATTTAGAAGCTTCAGGACTATTCTCTTTACCTGGCTTTATAATAGGAATTAATATTGATCTTTTCCAGATGTTTGGAAAAGTACCTCTAATCAAAAATTCATTATATAATGATGTTATAAAGAAGGAAATAGATTATAAAGGTTTAACCAGATGTCACTACTAATTCCATCTTCACCAGGAGATTTATTTTTGTTCATTTTATTAATAACTGCAAGAACTTCTTGATTGGAAAACAAATTATCATTATTGGTGGTAACATCTTCTTTCAATTTTCCCTTAATTTTTATGAAATTCTGTGTCTGTATCTAGATTATCATCAGGAACAAACTGTTCCATCAGGTAACTTAACGTGTCTTTTAAATTGCTAGTATAACTACCGTCGTCCTTTAACAAAGTTGTTAAGGAAGTTTTTCGATTTAATTTATTTGCAGCCACTTTATAAACAGAGTTCCATGGGTTTAATTCAAGTTAAATTACAATATTTTTCCATGATTCCATTTTTTCTTTGGAAATTTTAGATTTATATTTTTTCTTTTCTTGAAGATATAAATTTTTTCGTGCAATTTTTAATACTTCATCATTTCTGGTCCTTTGGAATATTCTCCTAAGGGCATTAACTTTTTTCCTTAAAATGGTTAATTCTGAGTTCCACCACGGAGCTGATTTTCCTTTTACACTTTTTATTTTTGTACGATGTAATTTAAAAGATCTACTACAAGCACTAATTAACATATTTTGAAATAAGTTCATAAAATCTTCTATATTAATTGCATTTTTAACTAAGTTTGCTAATCGTTGATCTAAGTTATTAATGATTTCACTTTCAGTAACTGTATGGTTAAAAAACTTATTTGTTAATTCAGAGATTATATGTTGACGGAAATTTATATAACCCTGATCACTTACAATAAATCGATTTCTATGAAAAGTTCTAATTTGATTCATTCTTAGTCGAGTTTCTATTTTAAAGGTAATTAAATTGTGATCAGAACAACTTTCTTCTGTACCACAATCCCATTCTGTAATTCTGTTAATAAATTTATTGTTAACAATAGTTAAATCTATACAACTACTGCCATTAATAGTATTAAACGTAGGAACATCATTATTAACATTAATAATCTGTAAATCAGTTGAAACAATAAAATCTTCTAATTTCTTCCCTCTACTATTGGTCAAAACATCATGCCATAACTTTGATCGAGCATTACTGTCTATTCCTAAGATACAGCCTGAACCCTCAATAAAAGATAATATGTTATCTAATTCCGCAAATTTTTCTTCCATGTTTGTGTTATAATCCCAATACATACTAACAATAAAGAATTTAAAATGATTAATCTTAATTTCAATAACAACACAATCTTCATTAGATAGGTGACTTATTAAAATGGCATCAATGGTAGAGGTAGTAACAATAATAGCTGCTCTTTTAGTACCAGTACCAGAAGAAAAAAATATTATAATGTTTAGAAATTCCTGCAAGTTTGTTATCAAATACGTAAGGCTCTTGTAAAATTATAAGATCAGAATTCTTCTCTTCAATTAACTGCATTAAATTATTTGTTACGTTTTTAGAATGTTGTGCATTCATTTGAAAACAATTTAATATAAAGTCCATATTATGATTTCTTATATTATTCCAATTATTATTGAACTTATTCCCTAATATAATTATATTATTATCCATTACAGAAAATCAATATTTTTTTTTAATTTTCTTAGTTGAGATTGATAAATTGGACATTTTTTATCTAAGGAAGAGTGTAAATCATTAACTTTAAAATCTTTTGTAAATTTGTTAAAATTAGAGCAATTGGAACATTTTAAATTCTGTCTATTACAATCAGATAATTTATGAGATCCAGAACAGACAGGACATGTTAATTCTCCCATACAGTTATTAGCTCTATGGTTAAATTTTGAACATTTGTAACACCTATTAACAAAAACATAATCATCTAAATAACATATGCTCCACATCATTTTAATTTTTCTTTCTCTTTAAAATTCTCCTTATACTACCATTTACTTCTAGAATCATATTTCTATTCCCATTGAGTTTATTTTATATATAAATTTAGGAACTATATCATCTCCTAGTAAATTCAATTCCGAATTTTGATTTATAATAATGTCACTAGCATTACTGAGTGTTGCTTCTTCAGGGATATTAAAATTATTAATTTTGGTTTATTTCTTTTTAGAGTGTAAGCCTCCAAATCATCCTTACAGGAAAGGTTTATAGAATCTTTAATCATTTCTATATCATTTTTGCTATTAGATTCAATTAAAAGTCTTCCATTTTTATAGATTTAAAAGAATTGACACCAATTTTCAATTCAACTGGATTGATTTTATCTTTTATAATCTTTTTATAGTATCTGTATCTTCCAAACTTTTGCCTTGACAAATAATTTAAATTTAGGCAATTCTTCTTTGTTATTAAAACCTTCTTTTATCGTTGGTTTAGCTTTTAAAATATCCGCATATGTTGTTATATTATGAATACTAGAAACGTCAACTGTAGTACTACTGTCAATTTTATGAAAAGTGAGTAGGTTTTATTATCAGTTAGTTCTAATCTAAACAATTTTACGTAAAATTGTAAATTTTATTTATGTGATCATAAAAATCAGGGAAATAATAATTTCGGACATACGGAAAAAAAGTACTTAATGATAATTAAACAAATAGAATATAGGTGATTATGTGTACTTCAGATTATCTTCTTTATGGCATGGCCACTTATGCAAAGCTATTCATAAAACGTAATTAAGTCATAAATCCAGTTTACATACGTTTCCGAAGGGTAAATATGTTGTAAGTTGAAGTTTCTGGTTGTTCCTTTATGATCATGACAGGTTAATTATCTAACCGTGCATAAAAGTCAAGATAGTAGGATCGAATTATTTCTATCTCCATTACCTCTTCTATTGATTTAGCTATCATATATATATATATATATATATATATATATATATATATATATATATATACTCAATTTAGCAAAGAACGATTGAATATAATGGGTTTGTACTTTATGTTGGATTGATGAAAATTAATAGAGATCTGGTATTCTTGGTTTTCAGGAAATCGTGAATATGTGATTCTGTCAGAGAGGCAAACTTAATCTAAATCTTATTTATTTATTCGTTGATCAATGGCTTGAAATAACAAACAGAACTTCTTTTACTTCGATTACCAAAAAAAAACATATGATATCCTACATTCTTATAGTGTGTATAATAAAATTCGTGTCAGAAACATCTGTCTATATACCAAATATATTGCTATTACGTATATAACCATGTTTTTTTAAATTCAAATTCATCAAAGGTTATAAATAAAAAACAAGCGTAAGTAAATAAATTGAATTTAATATTTTACGGAAAGAACTGGACGAAAAGGAAATATTGTGTTACATACCGAAGTGATGTTCAATTTTTAAACATAATATTGTATACTTCCAAAGATTAAAGTTGCTTGAAAACACCACGAGTCCACGGACGAAAGAAAATAACAATCATTGCATATGCATATGTTAAATTTCAGTCAAATAGCTTTTATACTTCTGTACTCATGTGAAAATAAAAGTACCATTCTAGTAATAGCTTTTACATTCGGTGAAGTTAGCAATAACTTTCCAGTAAAGTGCACTTACGGCCGTATTCATAACCAACGCCCTAAAGTGACTTTAGTTAAAAACGACTTTAATGTAAAGCCAGATTTAAAAGTGTTTTTAAAATTAAGCGTATTCATAATGTCTAAGCGCATTTACTTTTAGTAAAGTTGAGTTTAAGGTTATTAATGTAGGTTGACAATACGAATTTTTGGTCAAAAGTACTATTAGCAAAGATTAGGAAGTAAAAAAGAGGGAAACGTAACCACCAAGGCGAAGGTAGCGACATCTATCGCTTCAGGTGTATTCGCACAAACCAGTCGATAACAAATAATTGTAGGGAACTAAACTTTTGTTTACATGGCTACCATATGTTTATGACGCTCATGTAAACATCGTGCTTGAATTGTTATATTTGTTTGTTATCTCGCTATGTTTAATATTCAATGTGTTTTTGATCTTGTTACGTGTAAATATCTTTGTGTATATAGTTTTTGTGCTTTTTAGTGTTAGTTAATTTATATTTTGGAATTTTTGATTTCATTTTACCTATGTGCATCACGTTGCACATGTTTCGTTATTTATAAAAATTACATTTCGTTTCGTTGCTAATAGGTGAGTGACGTGAGTCACGGTTCTTATTGACATAGTGCAAACCTGCGGCAACAATAAAAGAAACTCGAAAAGCTAATGAAGGAAAAGAAAGAACCAACCAACATCAATCGAAAAAACACTTCCATAAACATCTCTAAACGACAGTTGAACGAAAACGAAATGCAGGTTCTGGACAAAGGCTTGAACTATGCGATAACACCGAAGTATATTCCGAAAGTAGATTTAATAACCGCAGTCGAAGAAACAGCTATGGAATTAGATCCTGAAGAAGCCGAAGAATACAGAAGTAAAGTTAGATCAGTCCTAGATTCATCTAGGCGAACTAAACCTAACCTCTCTAACCTAGAAAGGAGAGCGATCATTTCCCTTAAGAATGACCCATCGATCAAAATTCTCCCGGCAGGCAAAGGAAACGCCACTGTGGTAATGGATATGGACACTTACAACAGTAGGATCCAAGAACTACTAGACGGGGGCGAGTACAAACAAATACCAAAAGACCCTACACCATCAATCGAAAGACGGATATACCTGACGCTGGCAAAACATAAGGGGGAGTTCTCCGACTACCAGAGAACTAGACTTACCCCACACTACAGCAAGCCTCCGCATCTGTACGGCCTACCAAAGATTCATAAGCAGGGAATTCCTCTGAGACCAATTGTAAGCTCGAGAAATTCACCTTGCCACCCATTATCACACTATCTGCTAGGTATCATCACACCCTTATCGGGAAAAACCGAGTCTATGGCCAAGAATACGCAGCACTTCGTGGAAACCATCAGAAACTTCCAACCAAACCACGAAGAAATACTGGTAAGCTTCGACATTGTGAGTCTATTCATAAATATGCCTACCGCACTAACTATCATAAGAGACAATCTGGAAAAGGATGAAATGTTAGACGAACGCACGCAACTCTCGTTAAACACAATAATGGAACTTCTGACAATATGCATTAAAACTACATATTTTCAGGTAGAAGACAAATTCTACCAACAAGAGTTTGGGATCGCGATGGGTTCCCCACTATCACCCATAGTGAGCAATATATATATATATATATATATATATATATATATATATATATATATATATATATATATATATATATATATATATGGAAGACTTTGAAGAACAAGCGATATCCGAATTTACAGAGAAACCAAAGATGTGGCTTAGATACGTGGACGATACTTTCGTAGTTTGGCAACACGGCAAGCATAAGCTAGATGAATTCCTAGATCATCTAAATAGCCGCGCACCCTCCATAAAATTCACAATGGAATTGGAGTCGGAACAAAAACTGCCATTCCTGGATGTACTTGTACACAGAAATGACAACACTTTCACGACAAGTGTATATGGGAAACCTACCCACACGGGACACTACAACTCCCAATCACCACAAAAACGTGAAGAAGTTAGGTGTGGCAGAATGCTTGTACGATAGAGCAAAAACGATATGCTCAAAAGAAGAAGACCTGAACAAAGAAAAAGAAAATATCGCTAGAACACTCAAAGAAAATGGCTACCCCGATCTAACACCTAACCTAATCAGGGAAAGGGTAACCAAAAAAGAAGAACCTAAATATACAGCGATAATACCATATATACAAGGTACCTCAGACAAAATACGAACGATAGGCACCAAATACAAGATACGCACTGCCTTCAAATCGACCAGAACGCTCAGGGGAATACTAACCAAAACCAAACCATACAAAGAAGATCAGAATTCCAAGAATTGTGTATATAACCTACCATGGGAATACGGCAGAGCATACATAGGAGAGAGCAGTAGACCACTTAAAGTGAGAACGCAGGAACATAAGAACAACGTCGGCAAGGGCGAACATGTCTGAAACGAGGACCACCGCATCCAATGGGATAACATACAGATAGTGGCGAAGGACGAGAACACAACTCGTCGAAAACTCAAAGAAGCCACATACATCTCATTAGCAGAAAATCCAATAAGCCAAGCTAGTGTAGAAATGAAACCCATATGGACTCCAATAATGCGCGGAGAGCTTAAGCCCAATACACCTGCGCAACATGCGCAACCATATATTGTATATATATATATATATATATATATACACATACATATATATATATATATATATATATATATATATATATATGAAGTTGATGTTCTTCCGGGCTTGGTCTCGCGTAGATTCTCCTCCATGGTTCTTAAAAGAACCGATGTTGAAATGACGCCGTTTCGGCATAATCTCATCTGCCATTTTCAAGTCTACGTGTTCTGCTCCTGGTAACTCGAACTGAACTGAACTATATATATATATATATATATATATATATATATATATATATATATATATAATATATATTGGATTACTCAGTGGCTCAGTGGTAAAGGTGTCAGACTAGTAAGTGAAAGGTACCAAATTCGAATCTGTGAGTAGTCAAGTGCTTGGGAAAGTGCGAAAACAGTCCTTCTCAGGACTAAACCTGATGGCGGACGCAGAGTCCGCTTCCGAAACGTCGCATAAACTGTCAAAATAGGCCGATAAACTCCACTAATAAAAAGAGGGATCCGTACGTAACATTTTTTTACTTTGCCGAAAAATTATGCTTTCTCTGTTGTATTTATAGAATTGTTTACTTGTTATATAGAGCTACAAAGTGGATACAGTTTTATGGACGCCGTGATTTGTTGGAAGGAAAAAGTTACAGAGTTTGTAGTGCTCATTTTTCACCCGAGCAATTCAAAACATTATATCCCAGGGTGTTACTGAAACCAAATTCTTGTCCATCACTGAATGGAACTTCTAAAATAGTTGCAACAAAAAACTAAAAGTTAAAAAACATATTACACGAATTGTTTGTTCTATAATGTATACATATACACGAATATATAACATATATTTCTTTTGTTTTGTGTCCTGTCATATTTTTTTTAAATTCAGTTAAACCATTGTTATTATTATTAAATACAGTGAGATTGAAAATAATATTAGTTAAAATTAACTGTGAATGTATAACTGTATCAAAATATTTTAATATAATCTACGTTATTACTACAGACCTTTTTTTTTTGTTTATCTCAACTTCATTTTCCTAAATTCTAAAAAAATACGACTGATAGCTGATTAGTGGAGAAATTAAATTTCACGGTTATCCTTTTGGAATTCTAGGGCGCTCTCTGGTGCTTCAGATGTAAACATACGTTCATTTTTTGGGTCAGTATTTACTATACTCGTCTTACCTACGTTTCCCATCTTCTCTCTCTCTCTCTCTCTCTAATCTTTGACTATTAGTTCATTTGTACCTCTGTATTTGAGGTTAGACTCATGTTTGGTTTGTGTTTATTTCTATACTTTCACCATTTACTATTAAAATGAATCAAAGGTAAGTATTTTCATTTATTTTGTAATGTAATATGTATTAAATTTTATTATTGTATAGAGGCCAAAAAAGATCTCGATGTTAGCAAAGAGGAAGAACGTGTACTTTTGAATGAAGCGGCTAATTTCAAGAGTATTATTGAGTGCAAGGACACTAATAAAGTGAATAAGAAAGAGAAGGTTCTGTATATGATTATTTAGCATTTGTGAAACATATAATTTTATTAGAAAGAAGCTTAGAATAAAATTTCGATTGCTCTCAATGCGAAAACATTAAAAGCAAGAACTTCTGAGTAGCTGCAACCGAAGTACGATGATTTCAAATCCAAAACTAAAAAGCTGTTGTCGACAATTTAAAATACAGCCGTGGAACTGGTTGTGGTCCTGAAATAGTTATTTACGTTATAAGTCTGGTACAACGGATATTACGGACGAATAAGTAAATAATTGTTTGTGTAATGAGTACGTAATATCCGGATACTGAACGAATAACGCAATGTACTTTATTTCATACTGAAACTCGCTCAAAATTAAGAAGAACCAAAATACATTTGTTCAAACCTGCGTCAAGCAAAAATCGATAATTATCGTGGTTAGTGGGGTTGTTTGTTTACAATTTGCGATCAGTCAAAAAGTAAAATGTGTGATGAAAGTATGAAGAATTGTCACGAAATCTTAGAAAAAGCAAAGCAGCTACAGCAAAACATATTCCCTCAAGTCCGTGGAGCGTCACAATATAAAGAATACAAGGTGTTTAATGAATAAACATAAAATCCTACACTACCGTAAAAATGTGTTTTGCTATCGGCTACACTACCATAAAACCCAATATTACAGTACAGTATGAAATAAAAGAACCCCGTAATAGAACCCATTTTGCAATTAATACATTTTGTAATTAAATGTAATTAATAATAATTTAACATATATATTTTCAATGGGGCAGTTTGGATGTGCAGGCTGCGAACAACGTTGAAATTAAAGAGACCGGTTCCAGCGGTCAGGTAATTTTAAAATTAGTTTCGTCTGTATTCTTATTACATCTGTTTAATGGATTGAGTTCATATACTGTGATAGGATCACGATTTTCTAGCGATTTACCGTCAAATTTTTGTTGTCAGGTTGAGTTTTATGGATAAATTTGTTTAACGTGTGTTGCGACCTTTAAGGAAGGTGTGTTGCGAGCTTAAGTTTGTTTTGTTTGTGAATTACTATTTCGTAATTTAGATTGTTTTCCTTATTATTCCCCGTTTACTGAATGTTGAGTGACGTATTATTTGTATATAGTTGTATATAAGTGTAAATAATGTTTATTTCGTTTGATATCCTTAAAATTATAGAAAGTTTTGTAAAATTAAGTAACTTAAAGAAAGAATGTAGATTTATATGTGTTTGATATCGGTTTGGCGACAGGAAGTCGAGTAATTATAGTGGTTCAGTTTAATATTGAGTATGTTGGTTTTGAATCGTAGAGGTAGAATGTGGGACTAACTGCTTGTACTTAAATGAAAATATAGAGATATTTTTCACGTTGATTCTGCTGACGTTTACACTTTTGAAAATTCTCGAGTCCTTACGGATGAGAACGAAGTTTGTGTGTAGGGGTATCTTATCTTCTCCTTCCGTTTCTTAATTCAATGAGATTTTGTGTGAGTGATGGGATTCAAAATCCAAGATCGATTTTGGATATAATTTGCTTGATTCTGAAACTGAGCGCGCTCTCGAGTAGTAGTACGGCTTTAAGGGGTGATTTAGAACGTTGATATATTGGACCTTTTGGTGTTTAACGAACGTACTTTTGTGTTGTAAGGGTGGTTATCTACTTTCTGAAGAAAACCTGTGAAGGGATTTTATTAAAATTGTTCAATCACCAAAGGATTAGACCTAGTGCCGATTTCGATTTTACGTAATCAAGTTACCTAGAGATCATCGTCGTGTTATATTAGTGCTTCTGTGACCTCTTTGGTTTTTATCGCTTTTGCGGATTTATTAAATTAACGTTCTTGAAGTGCCACTTAATTGCCGTGTATGGCGTGTTGAAATATAAAGAAACTTTCGCAGAATACTAAAATTATAGTTATTTAAATAAATTTCGGATTGTTAGTGTGAATAAAACTATTTGAAAGAGAAAAGTTAACAAGTCAGTTGAGCGCACAAGTTATTATTTTAAAAGAAGTTTTTAATTAATTCAGTAACAGTTTACCGAGATTAAATTAAGGAATTGTTTGCGTACAAAAGAATATTAGTCAACATTTGCATTCATCATTTTGTCAGAGCAGGAGATTCCATATCCGTGGTAGCAGTAATCGACCACCTGGTTCGTTTTCAATTGTTGTAACACAGGAGAGGTGTTAATCTAGGCAGTAAGGTAGTATAATATTGTTTTTTTATTGAATAGTTTCAAGGTTTCTTGTGTGTGTTTCGAATTATTTGTTTTGTTAACGATGGTTGGAAAGCGGAGTCGTGTACCTTTTTTAAATTAAGTTGTTGCTTTGGTTTATTTATTGAAATTAATCATAATTCTGACGCTTCGCCTTCACACTTTTATTTTAGTATTAAAGGGCACTTGACCCTATAGTGGTGTGGGTAAATAACCCACGATATATATATATATATATATATATATATATATATATATATATATATATATATATTATGTATATATGTTAAGCAATCTAGAACGGCGTTACGCAGGATCCTGGCCACACATTCTGTCGCCCTTTAAGAATTTGTTATCTTATATACGCATTATCGTGTGTTCACCTTTATATTATATTATTTTTTGTCTTATTATAGCTTTGTTAGGTTTTATAAATTTGTTTTAATTCTGTGAAAACCCTTTTGTGTTACATAAAAGCTTTTTTGCAAATTGCAAGTTTACCGGTAATTTAGAAGCGTAAATTTTAACGTAACGAAGTGACAGTTTTTTTTTATTGAGTAATAGCGTTAATGATATTTAGTGTTTTATTTGATTTTTTAGTTGAGTATTAATTCATTTAGAGTGCATTCTATAGCTTTTTTTTGTTTTGTTTTGATTATTATATAATGCCTAATTATTTGCACTGAGATGTAGTAACGTAACTTTATTGAGTGTTTATCACGCTTTTGTTTGTCAAGCGTGTAGTGCTATTTTGAAGCCCTATTTCAGGTGGTTTGCTGAGCTGTTGTCGAGGACACCTGGGATTGATTGCGGATAGGTAAGCGTATGTTTTTTGTATGTTTAGACACGCTTTGTACTCGTAATTTTGGCACGACGTCCCTTATTTTGACTACCAAACATTCTGGCGCCCTAAACCGAACTGATTACGTCTTCATCCCTATGTTGACTTACGTACGTTTTACTATTCTGGATGTGCAAAATTTATCAACATCATACCCACACCCATACGCTGGCTAGTCGGGGCAAAAGGCCAATTTTATCTGTAATCCCGTTCTACCACCCGTTTATACCGTTACAATACTCCGGCAAAATGAAGAGGAGTACCGCTGGAAAATTGCGACAAAAGTTGCTAACCCCATTTGTGAGGCAAAGCTTTAATTTTATAAAAAATTAGAGCTTTTAGAAAAATGGATGAGGGACAACAGGAAAAATTTCAAATGAAACTGAAACAAATGGAAGAGGAGCACCAAAAATGATCCTTCTAGATTTAGAAATCGAATTAAAAAGTACTTAATAAATATTAAAGTTTTTTATTTTTATAAACGTGCGAAACACTCATTGCCTGCCTGCCTAAACTTTCGTGACAGACTGAGACGGAGAACAAAACAGATACTTACCAATTGAGGAATCTAACTAAGACGTCTCAGTACATAGAAACATATAAGTGGTCCAAGTTTTCAGATGTAGTGCATTCTTTATCAGAAATTGGAAACAGTTGAATACCACAATTGGTAACTATCTGGTCTCTAAAATTATATCCTTCTACCGAGAAGTTAGTATTTCAAATAAAACATTTCACAAATTCAAAATTTATGGAACTCTACAAAATAAAATCGCGTAAAATTTGAATAGTAGAAAATAAATAAAAATAACCATCCATAAAAAAAATAAATCTGTTACAAGCCCTGCACGTGGACAATAATTCATAAGCTACTATAGTATCGTCAATTAAACAACGTTTTCATGTGTATTCTGAAATTTTCATTAACGCGATATACATGTGCTAAACCCAATTGTTGAACCTTTTGCCACAAACACTATCCCAAACGAAATAAGCATCCTGCTACCTACTTACTTTAACATTATTAAATACTTGCAAATAGCGTTTAGAATTGCCTTTTCAAAATCAGAGCCCAATTAGGTCTTTAGCAACTTTTCGAATACACACATATGGTACTGCTGGCTTTTATCTCGTAACAAAACATAAAATAACAATACGGAAGACCTGTCAGTAAATGCATGTATGGTAGAAACGTGAAAAACAAATCTGGTGCAAGTTTAAAAGTACTGCCGAAAACCAGTGACGGTGCTTCTCTAAATGTCCTAAATATTTTCGGTTTCGAACATTATTATATGGTTAGAATCATCGTTACCAGAATTTTCAAGTAAACAAAGAACATTTTTATTGTTGTTTTAAGTATATCTGGCATAGTAATACCAGTAGTGCCGGTAGAATCGGGATGTGGCTGCCGATAGCGCGCATACGAACTTGCGCAATAATTCCGTGAAGCAATTTGTATCACGGTAATTAAACAGAATTTTGTAAAGGAATACCATTTGTGCAGTTGTGGATCAGTTGCCTAGGCTTTTCAACAGTGAATACTGCTCTTTGTCGTATTGGAGAAGTCACGGTCATCGTTTTAGTGTTTTGGGATTTGGTGCATGGGTGTGCTGTGTCGAAACTGTTACCTCTTCCTTTAATATACTTAAACGTCCACCACAGCTAGTTTTCACATATCTCTAGGCAACACTGTTATCAATATTGATACGCGCTTTACGGCAACGAAATTCATCATTTATAATCACTTCTTTGCCTTTTCGTGACAACATCTTCTCCAGAATTGAAACCAACAATGCTTACTTAACTTAACAAGCTTTGCATCCCTTTAATTATTTACACCTTGAGGTACTAATGTAAATTGTTAGAAGTTTCTACAAATTAGATATTGCTAATTGATTTAATATGTAATTGCGACAATCTCTGTTTCTATTCGCTGACATCTGACAGGTAACCCGCCCTTATTCTTTGTGTGAACGGGATGTGCGCTGACGTTGCGTATTTTTCTTAAAGTTTTCGAAACATCACGAGATCTCTTTACATGTTCCTTTGTAGTTACTGTGTACTGTGTAATTAAAAAAGGAATTCGGTTTACATAATACATTATATATAATCAATGGTCCGATACTCACGTCTATGTAAAGTTCCCAATTCTACTTAAATTTATATTAACGAAATACTGACGTTTCATTTTCGTTTGTGAGATATGAAGATCAAGGCTATATTAAAAATTTATTTATTTCCGTTTAGAAATGACTACTTACCCAAGATGTTTAAATTAACTTTTAACGCATATTTCGTTTCATATTAAATGCTTGATACTAAGATTGACTTATCTTTAAAAAGGTGATTATAGTGTTTGTTACAAATTGATACATTTCGGTTACAGACAAACGTTGTTCTAGAGACTTTTTAATTTTCCAGAGATTTGTTATTACTCTCCAAAAATTTCATTATGGAAAGTTCTTTAACAATTAATTAATTCTAATAAAGGTCTCTTCAATTTGTTCAATAAAGTTAGCAGTTTTGAAATATTCAAAAATGTACTGCAAAGCCCTTTGTAAAGTACATTTTGTGTGTAAATATATTTTAACTAAAATATGGTAGAACCGACATATTTTAAAAGCAACTAATTATTTCATTAAAATGACTTACGTATTATTTAAGTTATCGTGGACACACACACACACACACACACACACACACACACACACACACACACACACACACACACACACACACACACACACACACACACACACACACCGTGTTGTGTGAAAATCGTATACAAAATGCTGAAAACGTGCGCGTGTGCGAATAAGTGCGCGTGTGCGCATGTGTTGTGTGTGTGTGTGTCTGTGTGTGTGTATGCATGTACGTGGGTGCGTATAGAGTTCATGTGAGCGCGCGTGCGTGTGCGTGCACGTGTGCCCGTGCGTGCGAGTGCGCATACCAGCATGCGTGTTTGTGTGGGTGTGCGTGCGTGCCTGCGTGCGTGGTTGCACGCGCGTGCGTGTACGTATCAGTGTTATGTGCGTGCATGCGTGTGTGTGCGTGTGTTCGTGTGCATGCGCGAACTCGTGCAAGTGCGCGTGGCGTGCGAGTACACGTATGCGTGGGAGCTCGCGTGTGCAGGCGTGTGCGTCTGCGTATGCGTGTACGTATACGTGTGCGTGCGTGTGCGTGTGCGTGTGCGTGTGCGTGTGCGTGTGCGTGTGCGTATGCGTGTGCGTGTGAGTGTTCATGTGCGTGTTCGTGTTCGTGTGCACGTGTGTGGGTGAGTGCGTGGATGCGTGCGGGGTTGCGTGCGTTCGTTAATAAGTATGCACTTAAGATTTTGTGTTTAACCTTGTTTTCATTCCTCCCGGAGCTGATAAGGTCTTGGAAGTTGCGGTGAGGAGGTTTTATTAGGGACAGCTTATGAACCTACTGTCTACAGTGGACAGGCAAGAGGTCTACGTTGTACCGACCACTGAAGAAAATTATCTACAAAAGTTGAAAAATTTTAGAGATGAGCGCAGACCAATCGTGTTGGATAAGACTTACGTTCACTCTCCACTTATAACTTCCAAATGTTGTAGTGGTAAGGAGTTAATCATTGTTCACACTGGTAGAGATATGGAATTCATTCCGAATCGCCTGCTTATTTTTAAATCAGGATGGAATATCAGTGATTGCCACGATGACATGAACGCGGAAAATGATTGCGAAAAAATTAATACCTAATTTACCTCTCAAAACCATAGTAGTTACTGATAACGCGTCTTATCACAATGTACCAGTAAACAAACCCCCCACATCCAATTCCTTAAAGGCGGAATGATGGAATGACTTTCTGATAAGAATACAGCTTATTCAAGCGACTATGTGCAAACCCCAACTTTATGAATTAATCAAGCTTTAAAAAAGCAGCATATTACCTACAAATTCGATCAATTGTTAGAAAAGTACGGTCATGTAGTTTTACGACTGCCTACATGTTACCCAGATTTAAGTCCAATCGAAATAAATTGTTGAATAGTGAAAGGTGGTGTGGCCAAACATAACACTATATTTAAATAACACAATGCCAAACTTTTAGCGGAAAATTCATTTACGAAAGTGATTCAGAAACATGGAGAAAGTGCTGCAACCATGTAATTATTTATGTGTCCTACATTTCAGTTGAATCGCCCATTATATACATTGGTGAAAATAGCAGCAGTGATTATGTACCTATCTGCTTAACTGAATTGTTTAGTACGATATTTATTTTAAAAGTTATTTTTATACCTTTGTTACATAGTAATTTATTTTACTGTTGTGTTATATAAATGTATACATAAATAACAGAATAAAATGTCATGTTCAACATTCTAAAATGATTGATAATTTAAATAAAATTGTATTGTTTTTGCGTACGCGACAGAAAATAGTAGCACTCAAGGGCGGTGTTACCTAGGAAAACTGGCCGCGTTGCCTGCGGGTTCTTTCGTTGTATTGACGATACTGTTTGAAGGACCTATCCACCGTAAGTTAGATATTTAAGGATACCGAGTGACCTCTAGCGGTGAATGTGTAGAGTATTTTTCCAGGACAGGTAGAGGTTTGAATTTTTGTGGGTTACCTTTAGGCGATAATTTAAGCATATATTTTTTCAACTTAATTGAGTTTAATGCGAATTTGATATAAGTATGCCATAATTAATCACATAAATGAAATGGAAATAATATATTCGCATTCCTTCTAGTGGCTAACTTATAGCATATTGGAAGTAAATGTATTGTTTTTGAGGTTTGTATAATTAAAATATATATATATATATATATATATATATATATATATATATATATATATATATATATATACTTATTTTCGCGTACCTCTGAGGACTTTTTTTCATAAATAGGATCCTTTGAGGACTACATGAGACCTTTGGGAACAGTATTCAAACGTCCATACGAAAAACGCGCACCTTTGAGGACAATCCCCACTCCTAAACCAAAGTAGGGGCGTACACTTTATAAAATGTATCCTTTGAAGACCTCGTGTATGAATCATCGCCTAACATTATAAAATAAGTGATATGTTCGTTAGGTAAGCTTAACCTTGAGCAGATTTACCTTATATTATTCTCACCGCATAATTAATAATTATGAATTTGTACATTTACTGAACTTTGCTATGGGCTTTTACTTTCCCAACTATGTAGTATATCTATTTACTTAGTGCATTATTTTGCCTTACCAACGTATGAACTGTCAGATAGAAAAAATAATATGACAAACTATTAAATCTCTTCTCTGCTATTTGTCTAACAAAAAATAGCCGTTTGTTTCATTAGTGTAAAAACTTCACAGCCGGACAAAACAATTTACGAACAATTCCTAAGCAATAGTTTTTTCCCCTAAGGAAAATACCCTTACAACGGTCAGGTTTTCAAATCTTGACTCCAACGGTATGCCCGAAAAGTTACGTACTGTATGATTTACCTAATGTTCTTCAATCTTCATTTGATTTGTGTCCTCAAAGGTATCCTCCAACAACTACGTACTGTATAAGTTACTTACATATACTTATAGGGACTTTTGAGGACCTAAATTGGAATGATCTTATTTAAAGGTACCCTCCAACATTACCAGTATTTAAAAATGTTAACGTAACTACTATTGTCTCTTACTGGGCTGGCTACGGGCACGGCGATCCGAAACCCTATCGTCAAATTACACAAACTCAGAGGTCTGCCTCAGACATGTGGCGTACGATTTACACCTCGAAAGGTCACACTCAGACACGTCTAACCTTGAAGGAGGTCGAACCATCTATAGAGGGTAACTGTAGATTCCAGCACCAATTAGGTGATACACTTAATCTAAATACGATCATGAGAATAATAGCGGGTAAGTACAGCCAAACAAATTTGAAAATAACTTTGAAGGAGAGCTCAAAGGTACGTAATGTTGTATGGACTTAAATATTAAAAACCCGACTGGTCGAAGTAGTACGAAGTTCATTACAATATGTAGACACTAAATTTAAGTTAAGAACAATTACAGCTCTGGCAACCAGAGATGATTCGGGTCGCGCAGTGTACGTCATTGCATTCGGGAACGATTGTCAAATGTAATAGCTTAAAATCGCCAGTGGCGGCATGAATAATCGTTGGTACATGTCCAAAATCACAATTAAAATTTTGTTTTATTTTATTAACTTAATAATTTATATACACAGTGAACATGTAGAAATACTTAAAATATTCATGTTATATCAAAAAAAATTAATCACTACCATTAAAGTCTTTGTTTGGGCTGTTTTCTTTTACCAAATTTGACTATATGTTCCGTTTGAATGTCAAGAATCTTCATTTTTTAAGTAATTGTTTTCATTTTCAATAATTTTCTTCCAACAGTTTCACTAAAGGTCCTGCGTAACAATCGAAATTTCTTTTACTAATGAATCTTTTACTTAGTCAAAATTAAGTGTCATGCTTCTTTTTGCGATGTTGTTTTTTCGTTGTGCCCAAATTAATTCTATTGAATTTATATTTGAATGGTAAGGTGGAATTTGTACGTAATATACGGTTTTTGTCATGTTTAATAATATCGTATAACTGCGGTTTGAACATTTGCGGAGTAAATGATAATTTTGTCAGCTAACCACTTCACCATTTCTTCTTCTTCAGAAATAGTGATTGGAGCTCGATTAACTTGTACATTGTGATAAGGCGCGCTGTCTATCACCAGTACCGAATTTGGTGGCAAATTCATAGTTTTCCGAGTTCATATCGTCATAATAATCTTTGCTTTTAACCCAGATTTATATACCAAACTACAACCATTTCACCACCCGCATAATCATTTTTTGGATGTTACACTCCCATTTTTATTACCATGATTTTGAGTAGGTGTCCACTGTGCTCATGCGTTTAATGTATATATACAATGGGGCGTTTTAATTCCTGGTAATACTTTATTCGTTGCAAGTATGAAATCCTCAGAGCTCGAATGCCGTTCCTTTCTATATTTTTTGTTGTTTTCAGTTGTACGCCACTTAAATCCAAGTTCCGTGAAAACAGACCTTAACGATGATGCACTACCCTTCCAGCCCAAATTCGCCCTAAGTTTATTACGTAAGGCATTTATATTGTCTCGCACCTTACGTTTTATGAAAATTACATATACAGTTGCGAAAATCGTTTTTTCGTATGACTGTGTATGCTTTACTGGAGATTCACGTGCACGTTTGTTCTTGGGGGCTTGAAAATTGAGGTTTCTTCTACGTGAGCATCGCCTTTCTTGATAATTCCCGACACCGTAGCAATAGACACCGTAGTTGCTACGCATGTTATTTGTTTAAGTTCTTTTAATGTGTTCGAAGGATTAATGGTTTTGAAATAATTGTACATGTTGTACACTACCTCACGTGTTTGACTGCGTATAACTTGTCCGTTCTGACCTAAGGTAGGCGTAGGGCTTATAATCACGATATTGTATTACACAATTACTCTTGTTCTAATTTAAAACGAGAATGAACGCAGTTTTTCATTGACAATTGAAACTGATTGCAACCATAATTAGAGTAATTATGAATCCATAAGTAATAAAAATAAAAAAACTTCCACTTTCACGTAATCACGTTATCACGTAATTATGTTTGTATAAAATGGACAATTTCCTAATAACAAAAAAAATTTGGGTGTGTGATTGGAATATTAAAAAGGTAAGTTGAACCACAGCCTAACTCAGCAAGGTACAATACTTACAAAACTTACTATAGTTGAGAACTCTTTGACAGGTGTGAGAGAGGCAGAGATATGTCCGTAGGTATAATCAGTAAAGCATTTGTTTGTTTTTTCTTGTTGGACGCACTCAATTTTATAGGTTTAATAATTAAAATAGAACAAAAATTGAGAAAGTTGTACATTAATACCATAGGTAATCTGAATAACACTAAACAGCTGTATTTATATGTATATTTAAGAAAACAAAATGTCTGATTAATTCCAGCATAAAGTAACTAAAAGGGTATTTCTCGTAAAGCTTTACGATTTTAAATAATTACTAAATCAACACAACTATACCAGCCTATAATCTATCTTTACTTAAAATTCAAAATGGAATGTGATCAACACTGTATTTAATACTAAAACGTATACTTGACCAATGTCAACAAATATTACAGATACTAGGTTATGCACTCAAAGGTTTTTATCTTAGAAACCGAAATCAGCTGTTTCTTTTGTAACCGTACCAGAACAACACTATACTGATTTGTTATTTCCCTAAACGTATTTTGCATTAAAAGGATATCTACTTACATGTACTCAAAATAAATGTAAGGTATTAACTTTATTTTCAAACGAACTGCAAGTTGAGAAGTTCATTTCCATCAATATCATAAACATACAGTAAGGTAAGATAATTTTAATTTGTCTTCCACATACGAATAAACGAAATGTAGATCAAACAACGAAAACAGGTAGATAAACAGCATGCGTTATTGATGCAAAACAAAGGTATCTCCATTTATAATTCTTGAAGATGAAATTGCATTATCATACACGCCATTTTATGCATGTTAACATCGTGACGTCATCCACCACGCTTTTGCAACGATACGAAATTCATTAACATAAGAGCTTCTTCTTAACACAAGCGGTTTCCCTCAATGTAGGGGCGTACCCTTGTTCCCTTTCTTTGTTCCCTATTAAATGTAATATATACAAAAATGTAATTAAGAGCCTTACATACCTTATACAAGGGAAGCAAAACTTAAAAACGTAACTAGAAGAAACGGAAATGAATTAAGCGTGTTCAGTTCGCATTTGTGCATAACAAAAATTGATGTGACTAAAATAGCTCTTACAGACCGTAACATATGTACAGGGATATTCGTAATTACGTACACTAAAGAGAAAATATCGATATATACCAAAATTTAATTACTGAAAGAAACAAGATACCAACGTACTGTAAATATATTTTTCAATAATAACACAAACTCGAAACTTAAAACGCAAACTTAGTATTTATAACATGATACACTTAAATAGTAAGTATTGAAGTGTTAGTTATGTTTGTATGCGTAGTCGCTATTACACAATGACGTATTGTACACTTGAAACAATTTACCTGCGACGCTACTGAAATTCTCGAATTACGAACAGAAAACGGATGAATGTGCAGATGCACATTCATCCGTTTTCAAATACATCTCTATTTAAGTGTGCTCTACCCGAATTAATTCTTAAAAGGCCTACAATCAATATATGGCGCTTTTTCCAGTTGTACAGTATGTGGCAATCCCGCCCCCCTAGATGAGGCACTACATAGAGATCCTTTGGAAGACGATCTTACAAGCGAACAGGTGTTCCTGCGGTAAAAGATATGGTAAAAGAATCGAACAGAAAGGTTATTAAATTGATAGTAGGTGCTATTTTTTACATTCTATCCAAATTTTAATTGCATTTTCATAACCCTTAATCGCATTTTAATAAAAATGTTTCTTCTTAATGTGTAAATGCTTCTAATGATCTCGAAAATAGTTTTTAAGGCGGTTTTTTTGTTCCACTAACATTATGCCGTCTTGCAACAACTGAGGCTTCGCCTTGAATCCTATTTTCAAACAGCTCAAGACTTGTGGACCTCGTGGAATCCCGTTTTTAACAGTAGGCGTCCCGTTTCTGACAGCTAAGTTCTGCTATACGCTCCGTCACTAATACTGGACTCTATCTATAAGAGTAGGGATTCCGCCAGCCCACGACAGCCGCGGTAATTGCTGGTTAGCACACAGTTTGCAATTCTCCCACTTGGTATAATTTAAAAGCAAATTACAACAAAATCTTTAAACATTAACTACAATATCCAATATAGCGTCGCAATATACGATATTAACCAAAAACGATGTTTTTTTTTTTTATTTTATCGCTGTATAACTGTAAAAACACGCAGCATACATCAACCTAATTATTTCGTCGTTCAAATTAAACATGTAGTGAAAGTCAGACATTGATAAATCGTTCTAACGTGTAAGGGCTACACGTACATATGCTAAGGGTACAATAAGGGGAGATTCCGCCCACTACTTTTAATTGAATGACGTAGCCACGCGCACTTCCAGCTGATTTGTCGTGCGCGCGCATACAGCCTCAGGCCGATGGTTGTGATTAGAGGCCCTCATGGTAGGCCACGCCCCCTGTTTTCTGATTACTCCATAGACCCCGTCTAGCAACCAGGCTCTGTGCTTTGGTTGGAGCCCTAAGGCACTGAATTCTGATTGGTTGGTTTTGGTTGTTTACTTGTGGCGCCGTCTAGTGGTGTATTTTTAAAATTAATGAATGTCTTCTGTAAAAGAAGCTGATTGGCTCCACCTGGTGCTTAACCCCACTGCAGTAGCCCCCTTGTTTGTGGAGCCATCCTGTTGTGTATTTTGTAAAAAGCTAATTGGAAATTTTTGTAATAGGGTCTGATCATGGTTCCATCAAGCGGTATATTTTAACAGTAATGGAAGGTGTGAAGTTGTAAAACAACATAAGATTTAGATCTACAAATGAGTGAATAAGTTATCAGTGTGAGCCTTGCTAAACGTTTAAACAAATAGTAGGTTACTCGCCATGTCAGCAGGACCTGACATACGTATTATTGTTGTTGATGAATTAAATGCTTGAAACTTACTACCACAAAACAAAAATGTTTTATTTTTGATTCATTCACAATTCATTACACAACATAGTAATTATAATAATAAAACTGTTTTTCTAAAGGAATTTAAATTGGTTGTTTTGCCTACAGAATGCATTGAAACACCTTTAATCTTCAAGTTCTTATTAAATTGCTGTATAGGGCGGTATTTGCCTTGAAAAACTTATGGTAACGCTCATGTAGCACACATTTAAATTCCTCCACAACCCTCTCGCGTACTTTATTGATTTGATGTCCATATTGAATATCTTGGATGCTTTGTATTCTACCCCCTGTCTCTAAATCCTTAACGTTTTTAGCAGGTTTAAACATGTTGATGCATTCAAAGCAGTTATATCCATATCTGTAATTATAACACATTAAAAATCTGCACAAGTAAATAGATAAAGTAAAATAAAATAAGGGCTAAAACCAAGAACGATTAATTACCAGTGTTGTTGATGATGGCGGAAATTCGACAGGAGAGTGTGTAAGTGTTACTTCTTCTGCCTTATTTATACTTATGTCGCATTCACCTTTCTACGCCTAGTTTATAAACATAAAGTACTTAAGGGTTTTCGTAATAATTAATTTAAAATCTGGAGATCGACTTTCATATCACGCTGGTATAAATTTACTGTGGTTTAAGACTTTCACTAAAAATGCGAGAAGCCATTTCTAAAACAGCTGCTGCTGCAGAAATTGACGAATTATTGTTAAAGATAAAAAGTTTAAAATGGGTTCTGGAAATGTATGGTGTTCAAAGAAGGTTGCAAAAGATGGATCTCAATAAACGTAACACCAGATGGCTCAAGGGATTGACGTAACCAGTAACCAATAAAATGTGTAATAGTGCAAACACTGTCAAACCTATAAATAAATAACGATAGAGCAACGATAGATGCAACCCCGAAAAAGATATATACTAACAAAGTCTTGCAAATATGTCAAACAAGTAAGAAAAAAACGGAATATCATCTAATAGAATATTTTCAAACTAATGGAAGATTCATGTAATTGTAATGGGTTAAATTTGAAATGCTACTATATTATTTGTTCTGGGTTTTGAATTTCCACGGGTGTTCGTGTGAAATAAAAATATTTAAGAATTAGCCATCGCAAACTAAATTAGAGATGCAATGTAAGCGAGAAATACATTGCATAAGATGTTAATTAAAATCCCTACCTTCGATTAATTGTCTATTAAACTCTTCATTCAACTGACAACCCGTCAGCAGAGAAAACCCATTATATATTTTCAGTTCAAAATAAAGATTACTGATAAGGCAATTGCTGCATTTTGGCGAAACTAGTTTCAAGTTACATGTCTAAGATGTTGATTTGGTGTGTCATACAAAGGTGCTAAGATCAAATTGTCGGTAGACGTTTGACCATTTCAATAAGGAGTTTATGTGACAAGGTTGCTGTATTTATATTGAAGTAAGATTCAAGTGGCAAGTCTATGATGTTGATTTCATTTGCCGCTAGGCATTTATCCATTTTCGATAAGGACTTCGTGTGTTCAAATTTGTTTATAAATCTGAGACCCTTTTGACAAAGGTTAGTTTCAAATCTTACACTTGAATTTTAAATTTTGTTTTGATATCAAAGATGATTTGTTAGAAACTGGTTTCAGATCACCATCTTAAACACGTTTTCGATATTACTTAACGCTTTAGTGATTGGGAAGTAATTAAAATCTATTTGTGGATTTGCTTGCAAACGTTTTAATAACTACTTCGCTGGCTTGATATTAGTTAAAATAAAAATGAAGTGTATTATCAAAATTGGAGATGAAAGTCAATTGCATCCTGAATCTTGAACAAGCTGTACGAGTTAAGAACCAACTCATTCGTAAATTGGGTTTAGGGCAATCTCAAACTGTCTAATTTGATACTAGAAACCGTGCTCAGAACCCTATGCAGTTTAAAATTGTAACTTTGCCCGGTTTCGACCAGCATCTTGAATTGAGGGCTGCAGCAGTATCCAGGGTCCACTTTGGCTGATTCTGCGTATAACAGGTACCTTGTGATGACATTCTGGTCAGACGTGTGCTTTTGCCGTGGGGATGACACCTTGAAAATAAGCCTATGCTGAACGCATTGCTAAGAATCGGGTGCTCAAAATTCAGTCCGTTTAATTCTAAACACTTTTGAAGCCTTTGCTGCAGAGATTGACGCACATTTAATAGTATTTCTGGAGTTACTTTAGCAAATGCGGTTCTTATTCTGTTTTTCGTTACTTCTTGTGCTGTAGGTTCTTCTTCATATACGAAATTTTTGATAAACCCCCACAAAGAAAAGTCCATCGTGGGTAGGTCCGGCGCTCTTGCTGGCGATGACACGGGACTTCCTCGTCCGATCCTGCGATTGGTAAATTGAAGACTAAAAAAAATCTGCACATTCCTAACATAACGGCAAGCCGCACCATCATGCTGATACCACATGATATGATTTTTTTGTCAGGAAGATTTTGAAGCAATTCAGGTAACATATTATTGAGAAATTCCAAATATCGGTTACCATTCAAATGATGATCAAAGGAATAAGGACCTATCACAAAGTTATTTACAATTCCTCCACACACATTTACCGTCCATCTGTGCTGATGATACAAATACCGCACAGTATGTGGTATTATATTAACATAATAATGAAAATTCCGACGGTTTACTCGGCTGTTGCAGTGGAAGGTAGCATCACCAGTAAATAAAATAATGGACGTAAAACGTGGGCCCTCATTGAACTTATTTAACATCCATTGGCAAACAGCTCTTCTTGTGTGCTTGGTGTAATTCTACATGATATGGATGATATTTATTATGTTTTAGTACCTGTCTTACCGAAGTAACACTAATAGTACCAATGGCATTAGATGTTTGTCTTGTGCTGACGTTTGAATTTTCGACAACGCACTGCATTAGCATAAATTCAGTTTCTTCTGTTCTAACTGTTCTTCTTTGAACATTTGCTTTGTAGTGTACCTTTCCCGTTTGTTCAAATCGAGCCAATAATTTTTGTACTTGGAGGACGTCGATCAGGATATCTTTGTTTATACACACGAACAGCCAAAAGACAATTTCTTGACAATTTCTTGACACTCGCCCAAAAGAAACACCATGTCCACTAATTAGTTTTGAGTAAAATTTCTGTTGATTAAGAGCTAATTGCAACTAATAAGTCAATTTCTGCTATTTCTTGTGACTGTCAAACAATTTGGCTTTTGTTTTTGTACTTCATATAAATCTAGCAAAGCCTACTTCAATAAAAAAGTGTACTCGTACATATCATCCATACCATGATGAATATAATAAAATAAAAATCGCATTTTCCAATGCAACACAGAAATGTCAAGATGACATTTTGAGAAACTTATTGAATTAAAATACTTTTAATTGCTTCTTTTTGATTTTTTTTCTTTTAACATTAGTTTGTTAAATGGAATATGATTAACATAAAATTAAAATAAATTATTATTTTGCACCCTTTTCCTTGTTTTTCTGTTACGGCTACTGCGATATAGCAAAAAAAGAAAATAAAAAATAGAACATCGCCAATTCTGTAAAAATGGCTAAAGATAGGCCCATATGTGTATTAACAAAATCGAAAGAGAAAAAAATCCTGTCTATGTAAAAAAATACCTTTCTATTTAAAAAAATCAAGTTATCCATGATTCAATTTTTCTGTATCTCAAAAATTATTCTATCGAATGCTGAAAACCGCATGTCCCTACCTATTTTATTTGCGAGATATTAGTCATTTTTGAGTAAGCCACAAACGTCATTTTTTTTTTCAAAAAACGTGAGATAACACCGAAACGGTGGACTATAGGTGTCATGTATGCTTAACAAGGTGCCCCTCAATTTCCACAGGAAATTCAAAAATGCAATAATATATAGGGTATCCCATTTAATACAAAAGAGTAGAGTGATGTGCAGCAAAAGTGGAACACCCTGTATACATGGAAATATTTTTAGGTTATAGAGCTTGAAAAATAAGTTCGTTATTATACTTTTTCTTTACAACAAATAATAGAGATGCTAAAAAGGAATAACAGAGCGATGGCGGACCCGGTGTATAACAGTTTGATATACATATAAAGCCAACTATGGAAAACAATTTTAGTAAAAAAATAAATTCTTAATAAACGAAATATTGTTAACTGCCTTGAAAATGACAAATCAGAACACCCTCTAACGGTCGAAGGCTAACAGCGAGAAATGTCGTAACCAAAGAATAAATTTAACAAAATTCACAAATGGAAACTTGACTTCAATTAAAAATCTAGTCAAATCTAACAATAAAATAGTTTTGTTAATAATTGTAAATGTTATTTTACAGTGAAAACACAATATAGTACGTTTAATATGATTTCTAACTTTAATTTTAATTTCTACTACATAAGTTAAATTATCATAGTGCTGTGGTAGCTTAACATATGGTTGCTAAAGCGTTTATTTCAAGGTCTAGGAAAAAAGCACAGCAAAGAAGGTAGACATACATTAGGATGTTTGTATATCTCAACAGCTTTTACGTTGTAAACAAACATAACTTTGTATTTTTTCATTTCTATTTGTAACATTAGTTATAAAAGGAAAAAAAGCAGTACCAACATTAACCACTGGTTTTCCGTTATGGTTGTCTAGCAGGTGTACCTAATAGCATTATTAATATTTATATCTACTGGATAACTAACTGTCTGTGACATATTTACCATCCTCACACTCCTGTACACCTCTGTAATAAACCCCTTTCTATAACAAACCCAAACATAATCATTGTCATAAGAATCCATTTTATTAGATTAAATGATCAAAATAAATAACTAGATCGAATCCGTAATCTAAAGTATACATTAAAAAAAACAAATAAATATAAATAAAATAAACAAATAACTAATTCGTAATCGAAAATCTAAACTAAAAATAATTAAATCATTTTTTTTTCAAATAAATAACAGCAAGTCCGGTATATACATATACAGTACGTATATACATTAATAATATTTATATATTTCCTGTCCTTATCTCTATTTTCTACTTTTTACTTCCTTTGTTGTGGAGGCAATAGGAAAATAAGTGCCAGCACTACCCGGCATTAGGACAAGTCTGCTAATTTAATTACTAAAAAAACAATACCAATACCTTTGCTCGACCTCGCTATAAGGGGCGGTCAAGGTCACAACAGATAGGCCTTGTTTCTGAAGAGAGTGTAAATAATGAATGGCGAGTTGATACGTGGAATGTTAGAGGTATGCATGGTAAAGAATTTGAAATTGCGAATTTAATGAGTGATAGGCAGCTTGATATTCTTTGCCTATGGGAGACAAAGCGCAAATTAAAGGATGCTGTAAATATGAAGAATGGCAGTCTAGCACTACGGTCAGGAGTTCAGACGGAAATGCATTGCGCTAAAGGAGTTGGAATAATCTAAAGTGAAAGAGCGAAAATATGTGTTAAGCAGTACGAATTGGTATCCCCTCAGGTAATGTGGGGCAGAAGGGAAGTGGAGAAAGAGACCCAGAATGTGGGAACTTCTGGATTGATGTAGAGAACGTGTTAAACGTATGTAGGCCAAACGAAAGAGTGGATGCATAGAGAAAATATGCTGAACAATTGCTAGGATAGTTCGGAGAACCAAAGAGTCAATAAGAATGGTAAACGTCTGGTAAACGTCTGTGTGGAGAGAAACTTGCCTGTATCTAATACGTGGTTTAGGTATAAAAATGTGTATATGTATACATGGCAAAGAGGTGAACCTGAGAGTATGATTGACTTGATAATATATGATGAATGACTTAGAAACCTGGTGAGAGATACAAAAGTAATGCTCGGATCGGAGTGTAGGTCGGACCACTTTGTGGTTGTATCGAGAGTGTGTTTAGGACAAAATGACGTTGAAAGTGCATGGACAAGCTTGAAAGACTGTGTTGTCAATTGCGTGCAGATATGTAGAAGAGTGACATAGATAGACAGAAAAAATGTCCTTGGTTGAATGAATCGGTAAAAAAGGCAGTATGTAAGAAAAAAAGACGCGTACATGGTTATGATTGCTGTAACAAACGATACTGAGAAAAAGCGGTTGTATGATGTGCACAGATTAAGAAATAAAGAAGCGAGGGAGGCAGGGAGAACATGTAAAGGGGAAGTGATCGTCGTGGAAGGGGAGTAAATAGCACAGGATGTGTGAATTGGATTGTTTCTCTCCATCAGGTGATCGAAGAGTGTTTAAGTGTAACAAACGAGCTGTACTGTACGTTTGTAGATCTGGAGAAAGCATATAACCGAGAGAATAGGGAGAAGCTGTGAGAGATATTAAATGAATATGGCGTAAGTATAGGTCTAATAAACGTAATAACGGCAGTATATAATGGTAGCCGTGCATATGTTGAGGTAAGTGGACTTGCGACTGAATGCTTTAATATTGAGCAAGGGGTGCGACAAAGCTGTGTGATGCCACGGTGGTTGTTGAATGTATACATGGATACATGTGTTAATTACAGAGGAATAAGTTTTCTCAGTGTACTTGGTCAAGTGGGAAATACTAAATGAATATGGCGTAAGTACATGTGTAATAAACGGAATAAGGACAGTATACAACGGTAGCTGGGCAGGTGCTAGGGTAGAGGAGGTGTGAGTGAATACTTTAGTATTGAGTAAGGAGTGCGGCAAGGCTGTGTGATGTCACCGTGGTTGTTCAATGTATAAATGGATAAATGCGTTAGGCAAGCATGTAATACAAATGGTGTAATGGTTGGTGACGCAAACAAGTATTAATGTATGCAGATGACACAGTCTTATTAAGTGAGAATGTGGATGAGATACAAACTGCTCTTAGGAAGTTTTATATTGTCTGTAAACAAAACAAAGGTTGTGGTGTTTAATCATTTATCCTGCATGATGAAATTGTGGAACAAGTGGACGAGTTGGTATATCTGGGTAGATTGTCCACTGCAGATGGTACAATGGATTGGACGACGGATCGATGCTGGAAAGCAAATGGTTGGAAGTATATGGACGATAATGAAAAACGAAAGCATGAGCGTAGCTGTGACACGAGCAATCCATAATGGTGTGTTTGTCCCGCCCGTACTGTATGGAAGCGAGACATGGATATGTCAAAAAAAGTTCGAAAGTAAAATAAATTCCGTAAATATGAGAATCCTGAGAAGCACATGCGGTAAAAAGAGAAAGGATAAGGTGAAGAATTGGTGTATAATGATGGAGTGTGGCGAAAAAAAGATGATAGAGAGGTATAGGTGTAACACACTATATTGGTTTGATCATATAAAAAGAATAAATAAAGCCAGGTTAACAAAGCAGATGTGGTTGAAGTTAGGAGGTAAGGCCCGACCTGTGAGGCCACGTAAAACGTGACTAAATGCAGTAGAATGTATGATAAAATAAAGAAAGATAAGGAGTTTTAAGTATAAAAGGGCATGCCAGAAACAATGTATGAATCTTGCGGGTGCATGGAAAAAGGTTTCTAAATAACGAGGCAGGGATTGTTTTGCCAACCCCACTAGGGAATGGCGTGAATGTTATGTTATGTTATACTACACACTCCTCAGATATCCCACACTAACTGCAATCACATTACCTTCGAACTTACTTCGACATGTTTCATTACCATATAACAGCAATATCAATATAACCATCATCTTTATCTTCGTCTTCACTTTCATTTTCAGCGTCATCATCATCGTAAACGTCAACGTCCCGTCAACTTCACCTTCACGGTCACGGTCAACATTAATATTACCATCACCGTGAAGTGTATATAAGGAAATTGTAAATTGCTTAGTTCGAAAAAAATAAAGTGATTCTTTCCCCTCTATTCACGTAATGTGGGCAAGTGTAGTCGAAATGAACAAGAAACAACAACAAACTTTGTGCACTTACCCGTTGGAACAATAAAATAAATTGTCAAATAGGACTTCTATTATATGGGGAATGTTAGTACGGAGTTCGGTTACAGTATAGACATTAAGTGTAAGTTCAGAAGCGACATGTTCAACACGTTAATTTATTCCTAAAAGACCGCTAATGAATATTTGGCATTCCGTGCGAATGGGAACAGTGCATGGCACTTTTGCCATTTGTTCTGTACTGACGCATGATGACATCTGAAATATAACTACATTAGAGATAGACTACATTGAGTATATCATTGTTTTGAAGGGAAGCTGCCCCAGGTAACTTCATTTAGGGAAAATATTCTCAAAAAGAGAAAGTTTTTAAATCTTGACCTCGACAGTTTACATATTGTTATGACTTACTAAATATTCTTCAATATTACCGTAGATGTCCTCAAAGGTATCCTCCAACCAGTACGTACTATAGGAAATTTCATCTAAGTTCAGTTGCGCATCATTAACTTATGTAAGTAGTTCAAACGTTCTAGATCGTTTCTATCCCCTTTTGAGTCATGTTGACATACGAAATAGTCGCATAAATAATTTGTTGAAACCAGCTAAATAAGTTTATGACGTACATCGGTTTTTTCGTGGAATTGTGTATATATGACTTACTTCAATATCTTTATAGGTACCTTTGAGGACCTTAGTTGGCATCATAGTCCTCAAAGGTACCTTTCAGTGCATAGTAAATCGGATCTTTAATTGTATTGAAGTATGTCAGTAAAGTATATGTAGCAGTATGGCACATGTAATACCGTATTCCACATCGGAGCTATACGTTTGACAATGTTTAACGGCAAATGACAAGAAACTGCATTATAGATAGACTACATGTGCCATATAATGATAATGAAAAGAAACTACTTGAAAATATATTACACAGAAGTTGTAATTTTAACAACACTTTACAGCAATGCAAAGATTATTGCATTTCGTATGTAAAAAAACCTTAAAAAAGAATTTTTAAGAGACTTCTAAGCTGTTTCTCTATAAACAATGAGTATTTAAGAATGCAAAATGTATAAAAATATATAAATGCACTTAGTATTTATACATGAATGTGAAATCTTGTAGCAATAACTAGAATTTATGGGTGTCTCTGTTATCGTTATGTTAAGTCTTCAAAGGTACACCATCTTTAAAGTAGTGTCATTTAAATTATACTGCTCATATTAGAACAGGTGTTAGCGCACTAAGGAGTACCTAATGCAAGGCAGACAATAAGCGAATAAAAAAATTTTCCGCCAATTTCCCTGTGGCGGGGACGCGTCCTCAAATGTACGCCATGATAAACATATATATACATATATATATATATATATATATATATATAATGAATTTTATCTATTTCTTTATGTAATCAAAATTTCCATGTACATTGTCTCCCATTTTGATTGAAATTGTAGTCGTGTGCGAGCAAAGATAGAAAGATGCGGTTTTCGCGACCCTTTTCTACAAACAGAATTGTTATAGCCCTATTAGTATTTGAGATACAGGGCGAAATTCAAAATTTGCACATTTTGAGCACCCCTCGTAACTGCTTTGTCTAGTAATTTATCGAAATGCTGAGAAGTGGGTTTTATACAGATGTTTCCGTAAAATTTAGTGGCGTGCATAGTTTTCCCCACAAAAAGTCAGTTTCTTCGCAATAAACTAAAGTTTTATTTTTTTTAACTGAACACCCTGTATATTTTTTTATTATACAATAGAGCTTACTCTCAGCTTTCCAAAAATATATATTGTGCGGCACTTCTTTTGCATTATTAACCTCAAAAATTAATGTTACGTTAATTTAATATTTTGATGGTATAGTTGGCCATGAAAGCTATAAACTCAGTATAAACGCGTATTTTCTTGAACGTGCAATATATATTTGAGTATTAAAAAAGGGATACTAGATTCTTACTGCTTTATTATAATTATAAATATGTAAATACGCGATTATAATAAATCCAAGGTATATTTGAGTATTCAAAAAGGGCTACTAGATTCTTTCTGCTTTATTATAATTATAAATATGTAAATATGCGATTATAATAAATCTAAGGACTTTTACGCAGAAATGCAAAAATAATAACAAACAATTATGCAAATTAAGTACAATAGTTTTTGAAACATATTCAAACAGGCACATTTTTTTTAATTCTTATAGCTTTAGAAAAATTTATTAATGGCCATAAAACTTATAAAGAATACTGTATATCTAAATTTGTAAGTAGGCTGGGCCTAGTCTGATCTAAACGTAATTGACCTGTCAAATCTGATTGAAATTATTTTTGTGCAACAATTGTATTGTTTGTTCCTTGAGCAAAATATGACAGAAAATCAAAATTTTGAAAACTTTGAAAAATATGATATGCTGATTTGCTTTGTTCACAGTAATTAAAACGCCGACGAACCAATAAATTTGTATTTGAAGAGGTAAATGTAGTTTCCTTGGTATTAACTTTGATGGATAATTAAGTAACTTTACATCTATGTAGGTTTCAGACCGGAGACAACCTGGTAAAGTTACGTTTTATAGAGTAAAAAGAAATTTAATTAATTATGGATCATTCATGGTCAAAACAATACAATAAAGAAAATCGAGAGAATGGTGAGGTTACCGTTTTAGCCAGTGTGGAGGGTAATCCTATAACTTTTACAGAACTATAGAAAGTAGTCTTGGAGTTTCGAAGACACGAATCCAAAAATACTTCGCGACTATAAATATAAACCATATAAATCTAGGCTTGTTCAACATCTACATCCTGGCGACGCTGAACGTAGGTTAATATTTTACAATTGGTACTTAAACATGTCAAATGTAGTACTGAACTTGGGAAGAAATGTCATATGGTCAGACGAGGCACATTTTAGCACTTCAGGTGTTTTAAACAGGCATAATAGCAGATTTTGGTCTCACAAAAATCAACACCAAATATTTCCCCAAAGACAACAAGGACGATTTGGACTAAACGGTTCCTGCTTTATATTAGGATCAAAAATAAAATTTTATAATTTTCGAAGGGAATTTATCCGCTTCTAGATATTTGGACATTTTAGAAATGGTTGTGCCTAAATTATTAGATGGTATTCCTTTAGCTCGCTTGAACCAGATTCATTTTCAACAGGATGGAGCCCCATCTCACAATCCGCAAATTATACGCCCGTTTTTGGAAAACAATTTTGGTAATAATGGGCTGATAACATTGAACGTTTGAAAACTGCAGTTAGAGAAGCTTTCAGACATTTACAAGATCACCCTATTATATTGTGATTAATGCTATAGAACGAATTGGAAGAGTGTGTGAAGCAGGTATGAGACACAACGGTCACCAGTTGGAACATATCTTTTAGTAACTTATACTAGGCATGTAAAGTTGTAGGTATTATTTTTAGTTTTTAATTTTGTGTTTTTGCAGAAAACTTCCTAACCCTTAACCTTGTTTTTTCATGGCCAACTATATCATCAAAATGTTAAATTAACGTAACATACATTTTTGAGGTGCAAAATAAGTGCCACACAATACATATTTTTTGAAAGCTGAGAATAAGCTCTATTATGTAATAAAAAATATACAGGGTTTCCCATTTAAAAAACAAAACTTTGGTTTATTACGATGAAACGAACTTTTTTTGGGGAAAACTATGTAGACCACCAAATTCTACGGAAAATTCTGTATAAAACCCACTTTTCACCATTTCGATAAATAACAAGGCAAAGCAGTTACGAGGGGTGCTTGAAAAGTGCAAATTTTGAATTTCGCCCTATACCTCAAACACTAATAGGACCATGACAATTCTGTTTGTGGCATCTTTCATTTCACGAAAATGTAGAACAGGGTCGCGAAAACCTCATCTTTCTATCATTGCTCGCAATCGAGATACCCTACAGTTTCAATCAAAATGGGATACAGTATACAACTTAACGTTAGCTTTAAACGTTTACGAAAAACTTGGCAATTATAAGTACCTACTTAATTGGAATATTTTACAAGACGGTAAGGGCAACATAACATCTTTCACTCGACGTTAAAATGCTCCTTTATCGTCTTGCAAAATAAATTACTATTAATTATTGTAAGATATCTAAGATGTCAAAACTATACTTACAAAATTGTTTATATTCAGTAATGGGATATTGTGGAGCCAATGTGACATACCTATAAAAGGAAAAAATTGTAAGTAAACTTAAATGTAAATGAAAATAGTGCATTGATTTATAATATCATTATACAGTAATCTATGGAAAATTAAATACTTAGATTAGGTTAAATGTAATGACTAATTTACTACTAACAATTTACTTCTGTGAGGTCATTATCTAGATATAAAACTTCCTGTTATTAAAAGCCTATTGTGGAAAAATTCATTTTCATTTTTGAGTTACGATATCTGAAAATGTCAGGAAATTTATAAAACTACTTCATTACTGGCGAGTTTCCTTCATCAGTACGTATACACCAAACAATCGGTATAATGATTATATTTTTAGGAGTGTATGTAGCATATTTGTTACACTAAGAGATAAACAAAAAGTTTCCTTTAAATCTTTATTAGCTGTTTGAGAGAGACATGGAATTCTATTGATTAAAGCTATTTTTAGTACAATTACCAATGCAGTAAATATCATTTGATTGTAATGGACAGAACAGTTTGTGAGTTACAGAAAATGAAATATGAAAGTTATTAATAGTGAACGTTTGTTTTCTTTCTACTAAAGTTAATGAAGGAAACGTAAAGCATAAGTGACAATGCGCACTATGTTCTTCATATCATATAATCCATTTAAACTTTTTGAGGGAAATTGAATTAGTAAAGCTACATCCAATATTTCAAACCTTATAGGAAACCATTTTGTACAAAAGACGTTATTGATCCATTATCAGACGTCTTCTCAGTATACCTAATTCAGGAAATTTTGCTATACTATGAACAGAATTTGATATTAGTTAATTCGAAAGGTAAAGCACATGAAAGTTTATAAACTCATTAAAAAAATTTTCAACGAAATTCTAGAGTTTGGTTGTTAAAATGAATAATTTGTGATTACACAGTAAATTTTAATTGGGACATCGTATTCGTATATGCGGAAAATGCACCTTATATCTTAGTGGTTTTCTAAATAAGCATAAAAAGCTGTTACAGAAAGTAATGAGAAAAGCTATTTTCGAGTTTTCATTCTGTTCTTTTTAAGAGGAAGGTATAATATATTAGGATTCTTTCTAAGCCCAGAGCTTGAAGTAAGTGCTAAATATAAATTGTAACATAATTCCCTGATTACCTTAGATTAAATTTTTTAAAGGGAGGGTTGCTTAACTAAAAAATTATTATCACTTTAAATTACTGAAATGGGAAACGTTATTATGTTCGAATATCCTAAAGCGTACACTGAGGTTATATTTTAAAAATGCATACTTATCTTCAATTTTCTTTAGATATCTTTGTAGGTAAATTACCGTTATCTTATACCTATATACTTTTTGGTCTTCTAATGTGAATAAGTAGTTTGCATGCTTCAAGTGTAGGCATTTATAGTTGTATAGCGGCGTATTGAAATAAGACATTTTTACCTCAATATTAAAACAGAAACAGATTTGTTGGTAATATAATAGTAAATAAGGTAATGGATCAAATTATTCATTTCCTGTTGCGTGTATCAAGGGATCTCTTATATTCAAAATTATGCTGGAAATGGACTTTTTATTGCTTGATAGCATTATAAGCGATTATAAACACATAATCGCGTAACTTGAAAATTTGGTTTATTATTTTACTTCCTTTTAAAACGTTCGATCAATTAAGTTGTCAGTGTTAAGATAAACTGCGTTCTAATCGGATAATGTTTTTTGACCCATAATTATTCATGTTCATATATCTGTAATTTTGTGTTTTTTTGTGGCTGGCAAGTGCTGGCGGATCATAGGGAGATAACATTAGAAAATACTTTTTTCTGTGAATGAAAATCTGCTTCAGATGACATAATTGTTTGGTGTCGAACAACACACGACCTTCCAACCTTTAAAGTGGAAATAAAAATAAATGAAATAATTTTAATAATTTAAGATACTTAATTTTTTGGTTTTCTTAATGGTGTATATTTCTATTTATGTTATACAAATCTAAACGTTTCGATAACACTTACAGTTACCGTCCTCAGTAGTAATAATATCTTTTAGAAATGTTTAAGATGTTTAAACAATTTTATGAAATGTAAATTGACAACGCAAACATAAGCCTGCTATTAATATAACAGTTTGATAAACGTATAAAGCCAACTATGGCATACAATTTTAGTAAATAATAATTAGATCATTAAATTAAATATTGTTAAACTGCCTTGAAGATGACAAATCAGAACACCCTCTAAGGGTCGAAGGCTAACATTGAAAAATGCCATAGCCAAAGAACAAATTTAACAAAATTTAAGCAAGATATCACGTTATGTAAGTGTAAAATTGTGAAAAACTTTAATTTGATATTAATAAAAGCATTCACAAATACAAACTTGACATAAATTGAAATAATCCAGTAAAATTTAACAAAGAAATAGCTTTGTTAATAAATTGATGTTATTTTACAGAGAAAACACAATGTAGTAGGTACGTTTTATATAATTTTAATTTCAACTACATGTGTTAAATTATAAAGTTGTGAAAATTTAACATATAATCGGTAAAGCATTTGCTTCAAGATCTAGAAAAAAACACAGCAAAAAAAAACTAGACATATCAAAAGCTAAAATTAAAATCAAGACGTACCATTATGCCTTTTTACCTTCCAACCTACATATACATATGTAGGAATAGAAGGTTATGCAATCGACTTTTTTTTCACTATCGCTAAATCGATTTATTATTACATTTTACAACTTTTGGCCAAGTTTCGCCAAGAACGCACACTTACGCACACAGACACGCGAACACACACACACACACACACACACACACACACGCACGCACGTACGAGCACGAACACGAACACGAAAGGAACGCGAACGCAAACGAAAACACAACCACACACACAAATGCAAACGCAAGCGCACACGCAAACACTAACGTAATTGCAAACGCAAACGCAAACGCATCAACTCAACACAACACAACAACACAAACACAAACACAACATATAAACACAACACAATACAAACACAACACAACACAACACAACAAACACAAACACAACACATACACAACACAACAAAACACAAACACAACAAACACAAATACAAACACAAACACAAACAAAACACAAACAAACACAAACAAACATAAACACAACAAACATAAACACACACAAAACACAAACACAAACAAACACAAACAATACAAACAAAACAAAATAAATATAAACACAACATAAACATAAAACAAACAAACAAACACGAATGAAAATGAAAAGAAAATGAAAATGAAAATCGAAAACGAAAATGAAAATGAAAAGAAAACGAAAACGAAAAGAAAATGAAAACGAAAACGAAAACGAAAACGAAAAGAAAATGAAAGAAAACGAAAACGAAAACGAAAACGAAAACGAAAACGAAACGAAAACGAAAACGAAAACGAAAACGAACGAACGCAACGTAACGCAACGCAAACGCAAACGCAGACTCAGACTCAGACAGACGCACACGCAGACGCAGGCACAAACACATCCACAAACGTCCACAAACATCTGCGTCTGCGTCTGCGTGGTGGTGGTGTGTGCGTGTGCGTGCGTGTGCGTGTGCGTGTCGTGTCGTGTGCGTGTGCGTGTGCGTGCGTGTGTGTGCGTGGTGGTGTGCGTGTGTGCGTGTGCGTGTGCGTGTGGTGTGCGTGTGCGTGTCGTGTGCGTGTGCGTGTGCGTGGTGTCGTGTGCGTGTGCGTGTGCGTGCGTGTGCGTGTGGTGTGTGTGTGCGTGTGCGTGTGTGTGTGCGTGTGTGTGTGTGTGTGCTGTGTGTGTGTGTGTGCTGTGTGCTGTGTGTGCTGTGTGTGTGTGCTGTGTGTGTGTGTGTGTGTGTGTGTGTGTGTGTGTGTGTGTGTGTGCGTGTGTGTGTTAGTGAGTGTGTGTGTTCGTGTGTGTGTGTGTGTGTGTGTGTGTGTGTGTGTGTGTGTGTGTGTGTGTGTTGTGTGTTGTGTGTCGTGTGTGTGTCTGTGTGTGTGTGTCTGTGTGTGTGTGTCTGTGTGTGTGTCTGTGTGTGTCTGTGTGTTGTCTGTGTGTGTCGTGTGTGTCTGTGTGTGTGTCTGTGTGTGTGTGTGTGTGTGTGTGTGTGTCGTGTGTGTGTGTCTGTGTGTGTGTGTGCTGTGTGTGTGTGTCGTGTGTGTGTGTGTCTGTGTGTGTCTGTGTGTCTGTGTGTGTCTGTGTGTGTGTCTGTGTGTGTGTCTGTGTGTGTGTCTGTGTGTGTGTCTGTGTGTGTGTGTGTCTGTGTGTGTGTCTGTGTGTGTGTCTGTGTGTGTGTGTGTCTGAGTGTGTGTCTGTGTGTGTGTGTCTGTGTGTGTGCCTGTGTGTCTATGTGTATGTGTGATTGTGTCTGTATGTATGTGTGTGTGCGTGTCTGCGTCTGTGCGTGTGCGCGCGTGTATGCTTAGCCGTTATTATTTCAGTGGCACGTTATGTGTAAAACACTTTAAGGTAAATGATATCTTCTGGACTTTGTCAGCTTTCCTATTAAACCTTGCTGAGCTCATGCAATATATCGTAGAAATGAAATTGCCAATAACTAATTGCAAAAGAACATAGGATTGACTGTTGACATCTTATAGATACAGACATTGATACTGATTTAATTTTGGTTAACAACTATGAAATTTGGCTTGTAGCCATTCCTTTTATTTTAGAATGGCTTTTAACAGAATAAAAATAGGAAATTAAGCAATTGCGTAGACTTAACGTATTTAAGAATTTGAATATGGTACTGTCGTGGATGGTATGCACTTGTTGAATGTTTATATTAGCCATTTCATTTCTGATACTTTAAAGTTTGTTTTTATTCCGTTTTCTAAAATCTCTTAGATGTGATGCACAATCCAGGTACGCAAAATTAAGGTCAGTTGTGAAGGCGTTGATTTTTAAGAGCTTAAGATTTGGGTAAACTAATACAGAGAATTTTCAGAACACGGTAACGGGGTGAAAATTGTTTGTTTTATTACTATATGAGGGGATTCTTCCCACGGAGTTACCGAACAAATAGAAATATGAATATAAGCGAACACTCATGACCTGCTAAGTTATTTCCTTTGTTGTATTTTGAAGCTTTGCAATTTCAAGTTCCGTCATAAGGGATTAAGAGTTATTGGTTTCTTCGCATTGATGAATGCAGTTTGGTTCACTTACTTCTTCCTATCTAAACAGCGCTCAAGTCCTTTGTTCATATACGTTTACCCGATTTTCAGAGTGGCGCTTACATTTATCCGTTTCCATTTGGACGAGCCCTGCGAAGAGGTAGTTTATAAACTCCATCAAAGTTTATATATATGTATATATATATATATATATATATATATATATATATATATATATATATATATATATATATATATATATATCGGATTTGGTTAAGAGCCCGATTAGTTAATTTATTCTTTTGTTTGAATTATGGTACCCCCCCACCCCTTCTGTTGTATGACTACTAAAGTGATGGTTAGATCTAGAGTTTAAAGCGAACCAATGTTACATTACTAAATCTCATTGTTTTCTGTTTGGGTGTAAAGTTGCATGAAGGGTTTCATTGTTTAAACATAATAATACTTTTGTCATTTTGGTTATATGATGGATCTGAAAATTGTTTATTTTGAGTTAGTCCCTTTACAAAATTTAATTGCATTCATTGGAGTCATTGAGTATACAATATCAGTTTTGATTTGCAGTGGCTGTTTATTAGTTTGGCTACGATTTATTTATTGAGTAAAAGTTTCAGATTTGAAGTGTATGAAATTAGTACATCCTTTGACTTAAAGAACAAAGTATATGGTGATTACAAAAAAACATCCAACGCTAATAGGAATAACAATTTACAATAAAATAATAGAAAGAACGTCCACTTACAAATATTTTGCCACTATCTTCAAGTAACAAAGTAAGACAACAAAACGAAGTACGAAGTCGCATCGGACAAGCAAGATGTGCATTTAATAAATTAAAGCCGATCTTAGCTAACCGCAATATTAAATTACAGCTCAGGAAAAGATTCTTAACATGTTATGTGTTCTCGGTTTTACTGTACGGAATGAAGACGCGGATCCAAACCAAAATTAAGGGGAGGGGGAGCACCAAAAAGATTTTAAAAGAAATATACAACAAAAAATGTTATTAAAACAAACAAGAGTAATGTAGTATATTATATTTTTTATTTTGGTACAGGTTCTATAAGAAAAAATAAAAAACCTGACCACATTATAGACGGTACATACTATTATACCTACACAAAACAAAGGAATACTAAAAATAAATTTCAATATGTAAGTAGTTTAAAGGATAAATTCTACTCTCCGCGTCCTTTTGTTTGCAAATCGTTTAATTATATTGGTTCTTTCAATCTCATCACATACAGCTCGGTGAATGTACATCAAAGCCAATCCATTTATACGATCTTCTAGACCTAATCCACGTTTTTAATCGTCTTAAAGCCGAAAAACTTCTTTACGCACTGGCAACGCTTATGGGTAAAGTACAAAGAAAATTTAAAAATGTATAAATTATTGGCAAAATTGTTTCATCGAACTGTTTTAATGTTTCCAAACCGTCGGCAGGTAAATCTTTATTAGAGAGTTTGAATAAGAACTCCATGTCAACCTACAAATATCAAATTCTTCTATAACACGGACACTTAACTGCTACTGGCATTCCTTTTTTCACTTCTTGCACTGCACCATGCTGTTCAAATGTCATAACACTGCAGCCAGCCGTACATATTCCAACATAATAACTTAGATTAAGGACTAATAATTTCAGTTGTTTTAAAACAGTTTGCCCCAATATCTTTCCACTTAAAACAGGTTCTAAAGTATTTTCATTGAAAGTATGGCTTTCTTTATCACAGTCAAGAAATGTAACAAAATCCTCTCACACCTCATTTACATGAACATACCTCAACACAGTTGACATTTGAGAAACATGGAACACATCTGTGGCTTCGTCAAACATAACGCTAACATATTTCGCGTTTTTTATCCGAGTTAAAAAATTTTCCAGTTATTTTCTCACCTATACAGTTGATTATTTTATTTTGCGTTGTCTTACTTATGTATGTTGCTCTTGAAGACACTGTTTCTAAATGTTTCTTCAAAATATCATCCCCCCATTTCGACACGAAATCGTAATAACTCCCTCGTTAATATTTCCTGTTTTCCTACGTCGTTCAAATTCATTAATGTCCCCTAAATGCGATACTTTGTTTTCCCAGAAAAATAATAGATTTAATAATAGGAACCAACCTAGCTTGATTTTCTTTTACTTGAACTGCTTGATCTGCCTTGGTCATTTGATTTCTTACATTAAGAGAAGGGTTTTAAAAACATTTCAAAAATTTTTTAACAGCCAACACTACGGCCACGTGATATTTATTTTTGTTGTGGACATCTAAACACCCATCAGTCCCTAAAAGTTTGGAAAATTTTTCAACTGGATCACGAACTAATCCTTGTTTATTATCTTCAGATTTGCCGAAAAGAACGAAGTATTTACAAAGAATTACCCCTTTCAGATCTGAATATGCAATTCACTCATATCGGTTAATATGTTTTAAACTTGGGTAACGTTTTACGCACACATTATGTTTATTGTGTTCACTATAGGGAAGTTTATATCCATGTGAAGGAACCCACGTTTTTTGAAATAATTATAAATTTGTAACGACACGTTTAAAAAACGATGTTCTCTTCATTTTTATTATTGTTATGTTGTAAATCTTGTATTGCATATTATTAAGTACTAATGCATAAACTACCCGTAAATCTAAATAGATTAAGTAATTAAAGCTGCGATGTAAACAGCGAGTCAAAACGTCAAAGGTTACCTTAACAAGTACACACATCTATCGGTCACGATGTCCACTGACTGTCTGACTGGAGGACTGGTGACGGTGACTACCATGAGTTTGGGGGCCTCTGAATGGTCCATAAGAAAGTACTGACAGGTACTGAAGGGCGGAGGGGCAAGGCCAGACCACAGATGTCTACAGCTATACAGATCGGAAAGCTTGAGTCGGTGCTATTCATAACTATCAATCTACCAGTCAGTGCTTTGTAGGGCTCGGTGCACACTAATTAACCGGCCTATTAACCCATTATAGGGCAGCGTCTTATTACCTATAGGACAGCAACTACAAATTTGTTTTGTACTAAAGTCGTTAAACTTAGAAAAAATATGTAAAATATGCAGTTATATAAAGTACAATAAACAACTTGGTATTTTTTTTCTTATGATTTGTTTACTAATTAGCAAATTAAGAATTATTGAACTACTTCGTATTTTACTATACGGTTAGTCAATTAAACATTTGTTAATAAATAATGAATGATAGTGAGTTTTTAGTTTCAAATTTATAATTCTTATTCGACATTGTTCATATTTGTGGATAGTTATGCTTATTTAGTGAAAATATTTACAATTCAGGTGTTCTGACAAAAAGAAACTATCCGTCCTATAAATATGACGCTGCACATTTACGTTATCTATAAAAGTACGATAAACTACTTCGAAGAATTCGTCGGTGCATTTTAATGTTGATAACATTTACTGAATAAATTAGTTGTAAGTAAACTTATAGTGTGCTGGATGTAATTTCTGTATACAAGTGGACTTCCTGTGCATAACAGCTTGCTGTTCAAAAGTTATTATACTTACGGTAATTATCAACTTCTCAATTATTATTTTTCTGAGTAAATTTTATAATTTCATTCTCTAATAATAATAAAATAATTCATAGATGTACCACAAAATATTGTCGTTACAAGATATAGAAGATATTATTCAGGACCCCCAATTTTTGACAGCTGAGGATATAGATGTAATTGTTATTCCACCAGATCCTGATTCTCTGACAGATGAAGGCGAAGCTGATGAGAGCATTCTACGTACAGCAGAAGTAAACGATGTACCAGATGAATTGATAGTATATTACAATATACCCGAAAATATCGAGGATGTTGAAATCTGCGAATCTGCCAATGCCAATCAGGCTGGATCTTCAAATGTCGAAGAACAACGTGTCGGTGTAAGCAAGTCAAAAAAGCGACGTGTGCTTACTGAAGATACATTTTCGTGGAAAAAAATATTACCGACGTATACGAAGCTTCCTCCTGAGGGGTCGGCAGCTACTGATAATTATAAAAATTTGAAGTCGTTTAGAAGGAAAATCTAGTGTTGATATGTTTGAAGAATTTTTTACTGATGATGTCCAATTCTTCAGTCCCAAGTATTGCAAAATTATAATTCCTACATAGGCGGAGTAGATCAGCATGATTGCCTTGCCGGGAAGTATGTTACCAAAATTAGAGCAAAAAAAAAATGGTGGATTCCTTTACAAACAAGTAGTCAATCCAAATAGTACTTTGCTGGAGTTTCGTCGATCTGCAGCGGTATCGTATATGAAATTAGGCGAGAATGTTAGACCTTCAACAGGTAGACCACGTTCATCAACGTCGAAAGTATTTAGTGATGTTAGATTTCACGGAAAAGGGCATTTTATGCATAAACGTGAAAAACAGCGACGTTGCAAATCAAAACTATTAACATGTTGTATAAAATGTACTGAAATGTTATGCCAAAATTGTTTCATAACATGTCATAAAAAATAAATATATTTTTATATTTACAAATAAATATTTTTTTCCAGCGCGTTAACATTTACATTTAAAATTGTTCGTGTTCATTTGATATTCTTATGTGGCAGCGCCCTATTTATAGGACGGCTGATATCTCAAAAACGGAACGAGATAAGAAAATAATTCTAAGCATTATTTTACTCATTTTAATGTTGTTGAACAATTTCCAAAAATAAAAAAGGTTGCCCAATTCCAATCTGAGTTAGTGTGACTATTTTATTACGTTTTTACTATGCCACACAAAAATCTCCGCTCTGTGTGCCGTTAAATTTCGTGTTAAGCGCATTAGCGGCAATGTAATTTTGGAGTTTTTTCATTGCAATTTAGGGGGGTCGCCCCCCCCCGGTCCGCGCCTGACCCTAACGCAAGCAACGATTATAATCGTTGTAACGCAAGAATTATGCAAGAAAATTAATGCTTTCGAAATGTTTACTTACAGACGCATGTTGAAAGTATCCTAGGCGAACAAACTGAATGACGACGAGATTCTAAATAGAATAAAATGCTCCCTAGGAATTATTGCTACAATTAAAACACGAAAGTTGGAATATCTCGGTTACGTGATGAGAGGTGAAAAATATTAATTATTACAATTAATACTAAAAGGCTACATAGAAGGTAAAAGAAATCTTGGCCGCAGACGAATATTATGGCTAAACAATCTCCGTAATTGGTACAAAAAATCCACATCACTTTTCCGAGCTGCCGTCTCCAACGTACAAATAGCCTTATTGGTCGCCAACATCCGCTAGGATGGGCACTGAAAGATACTTTTAATTTAATATAAATTTAGTTTTTAACTTGGCTTTAATGACTTTTTCTAACGACAATAAATTTCAGTGTCGTTATTAGCAAAGAAAAACTAAAAGTTTCTTATAATACTTCAAATAAAACTTGAGTATTTAAAATAAAAAACCGTTTCTATTTTTGCAAGGTTCTAAAAGAAAATCCATTTCAAATCAAAACGGACAATTAGGAATCTTTCTACCGTGTATACGTTTGAAGTAGCTTTGAGACGAGGCTTCGATTTTTCAATAAAATTGACAGTGAAAATGTAGGTTGAAATGTATACGATACTAAATTTGATAAAATGTTATCTTGAAAATGTTATTTTCGATGAAATTCGATGCGATTTGTGGTAGCGGTTATTGCAAAATTCATATTAATTTCTATAAATTCAGATGTTCGTAACTTATTTTGTTGAATATTTCAATGCTTTCAAGTTAATGGAAAATTTATGTTCATCTTTGATAAATGGAGAATTGTCATATGACACTATTCCTTTTTTGTTAAATATATGCAGATAATCATCCATTTCATATTTTACCATCAGAAATAAAGTAAAATGAAATGTTTTAACACTAGAAATACGGCTTAATTTATTTATCTATATATATATATATATATATATATATATATATATATATATATATATATATATATATATATATATATATATATATATATGCACCGTATCCAAGATAAGGTTGCCCACTACGGGGATCTCGGAAACGGTAAGAAATGGAAGGTCGGTTAAATGGAACAAAAGTTACGCATTTGAGAGGATGTATTTATGGTCTTTGTAGAACTCGAATATCTCTTTTAGTTTTTGAGATATTTGAAAAAAATTGAATTTTCTGATTTTCGTTTTTATTTTTTTTTCTGACCTTATTTGAAGAGCTATCAAGAAAAGAAGAGCCCATTTTCATTGCCATTTTCTAGCTCTACTTAATGCTGTTATTCAATTTTTGATACAACGTTTCGTTTGTTAGCAACCATCATCAACTTTATTTTTTTAAATACACGAAAAAATTATTTTTGCCATATTTAAATTCTCTCCTTGATTCTGAATTCAACGATATATCACACTTTATATTTTTGATACGTTTCGGATGAGAAAATTCATATTCAATGTAAAACATCGAAAACGTACAGTTAAAACTAATACTAGAAACATTAGAAAACCGTAAAATTATTATAAAATTATGTTTTGTAATTTTAAATGATAGACAAATAAAAAACAAATTTATTTTAAAGGTTAATAAACTCACAAAAGATGTTCAAAAAGATTCCCGTTATTCTCTAAACATAAATAGCATCTGTAGCATCTAAAATATTCTTCAGCATTTGAGGAGTAATACTAGCAAACGCTTCGAGAACTAATCTTTGTAAAATTTCTTCGTTTTCAATATCGTTTCCATAAATGTAATTTTTAATGAAAAAAGAAAAAAATCCAAAGGTGTTATATCTGGAGAACGGGCTGGCCACAGTACATTTTCTGGAAATCTAACTGACAGGTATTCTCTGACAACTCTTGAGTTATGTGCTGGTGCACCGTCCTGCATAAACCAAAAACCTTCAACTTCTTGGAAAGGCAAATCATTCAAATCTCTAATTCATTTTGGAGTAAAATTTGGTACCGTTCAGAATTTAAGGACTCGTGGTAAATGAAAGGACCTATAATTCGAGTACCGAATATGGCAGCCCACATATTAAATCCGAAACGGTGTTGGTGTTTGGCCGTTTTGTACAGACGTGGATTTATTCTTGCCCAATAATGAGCATTTCTACGATTAAAAATTCCATTATTATTAACCACACTTTCATCGGACTATATTATTTTATTCGGAAAATATTCATTGTCTTGAGATTGAAGTGTATACCATTCGCAAAATATTCTACGTCTTTCTAGGCCACCTGGTCAAAGTCCTTGCCAAATTCTAAATTTATATGGATGTACTTTCTCCTTCTTTAGAACATAATGAGCTGTGGAATGGGCTATGCCAGTTGCCTCTTCAATTCTCCTAGTCGAAACCTCTGAATTTCCCGTTACAGCTAATAAAACAGTATTGGCTTGTTCTTCATTGCAAGGTTTTTTGCGAGATTTTACAGGTTTTTTGAACGCACCATATTCTTTTAGATTAACCGCTAATGTGCGGTTGACGCCTTTCTGGATATTTGTTTAAATACGTTGTTTCGGCTTCAAAACAATTACGTTGATAGAAAATGTAACACGTCAGTATATCGAATTTTTGTGTTATACATTTCTCCATACGGTTGTTACAATTTTTCTTTTCAACCTCTAAATTTTCAAAAAATGGAATGCAGCGCCTAAATTGCGCTTTTAAGATACCTCATATAGTGAATAAAGTGCCCTTAAAATTAACCAGGGAATCCAAATTTATAATAATATACGGTATGTTCCAATTAAAAAAATATAACTTTGTGTTGTAATACCCTGTATACGAGTAGTAATTTTTGCGAAAATATTTTCTAATTGTAACCCGAAAGATCCCACACAATCCTGCAATAAATAATTTTGAAAACGATATCGTATACACTCATAAAGCTTCGTCCACGCACTATTGGCGGACCCTGTATATATATATATACATATATATATATATATATATATATATATATATATACATATGAGTTTGTCTCGAATGAATTCAATATTCTTTAAGGCAATTACATCTTCTCCAAATTTCTCCTAATGTGTTTTCTTGTAACTCTTCTAGTTTGGAAGATACAGCGTGATTTAAAAAATAAGTCCACGAAATAGAAAAAATTAAAAAAAGTTAACATCTTGGAAACCATCAACAATAGACACACCCTGTATTAACAATTTTTTGTTCCTTTTGGCCAGAGGAATCAGCTGTTTTCGTTTTGGCCATCGAGTTTGGGTCACAACCCAACCTCTGAAAATTTTGAAGATACTAATAATGAGTGATTAAATACACCCTGAACATATAATTTTATTGGTTATAATTACAATTGTCTTTTGATTTATTGGCACATTTTTTAGTTCGGCATTGCCTTCGCTTGTTTTTTTATTGCGACACATCTTGTTGATATGTAGTGGATTTTCTTATACGTACGTACTCACTCCTGAGCTCATCGGCGAGTTTCAAAATATATATTGTCTTTAAGGTTCTCCTCTCCTTTGTAAAACGGTCTCACAACAAGCGCCATATTCTTTGAACTTCATTAACTTAAACAAAAAATTTAATTTATTTTACAATCAACCTGGTACACAACTAACAAACTCCTTAGTGACCACCAATATGGGTTTAGGCAAAGTCGTTCAACAGGTGATCTTCTTTCATATGCGACCCAAGTTTGGAACAATACAGTAGAGCAGTCCGGTGAAACAGTTGTAGTCGCTTTAGATATGTCAAAGGCATTTGACCAAGTTTGGCATAAGTGTTTACTTGCCAAACTCACCTCGTTTGGGTTAAATGCTACGCTCATCAACTGGGTTTATAGTTTCCTTGATAAAAGACGAATACGTGTTGTAGTTGATGGCTTTTTTTCAAAAGAAGTTAGCATTACCGCGGGCGTACCACAGGAATCCGTTATAGCGCCTACACTTTTTCTGCTGTACATAAATGACCTTATTTCTTCAACAACTAACCCCATCCATTGCTTTGCTGGCGATAGCACTCTTCACTGTAGTTCATCTCAGTCTACTCACAGTGATAATCCACCTTCTATGTCAAATCAAGAAATGAAAGCTGAAATGGCAAATTCAATCAACGTATTCTTGAATGGGGAAGCAATGATCTAGTTAAATTTAATGCTAACAAAACTCAGTGTTGCCTTGTGCCCGCCAAAAAAGATCGATCATTTCCTGTTGTAAGTATGAATGGTTCAATTCTTAAGTTTTCAGACTCTATTGCTCTGTTGGGTATGACTGTATCTTCAAATCTCTCATGGGTTGACCATCTTCTGTCAGCTACCAAAACAGCTGCTCGTAAAATAGGCTTTTTGTACAGACCTAAGCAGTACTTTACCTCTCGACAACTCCTTCTGCTGTATAAGGCCCAAATTCGGCCTCATCTGGAATATAATTCTCACCTCTGGGTTAGTGCTCCCCAATACGCTCTCGATATCGTTGATTGTATTCAAAAGAGAGCGATTAGGCTTATAAATGACCCGTCCTTAACTTCTCACATACAGTCCCTTGAGCATAGAAGGATGGTTTCAGTTCTTTCTTTGTATTATCGTTATTACAACGGCCATTGTGCTGTTGAATTATGTTCTTTGATACCATTTCGGGCTATCTTTGCGAGAAACACTCGGTTCGCTTATTCACATCATCAGTATGCAGTACAAATCTCCACTTGTCGTACCAAACGGGCGCAATCCACTTTTTTCTACGCGGCTTCTAAACTCTGGAATGATCTCCTAGTTCCTGTTTTCCTCCCACTTATATGAGAAAATTTAAGGTAGCTGTTCATTGGCAATTCATTATCCCTCTATCCATCCTCCTAAGTGTTCCTGAGTGCTTTAGCACGACAGGCCAAATTTAGCCTGTTCAGGTTCACAATCATAAAAAAAAAAACTTATAATAGTTATCATAAGTGTGTACGTAAAATTTATTTAAAAATCAAAGGCACCTACCTTCCAGAGTCAAAGCAGCAGCAATATTTTCCCAGGCTATATTTTTTTTTGTCGTCCGTATAATCGCTACAGCTTTTATCATATATGAATCGCAATGGTTATACCCTTAAGTTTATTTTTATTGCTGCTTAACGTTACTGATTAATTTTTACCGAAATGGAATAGGCCTTAGGTCTACATTTATATCACAAAAGTAATTGGTATAAAAGTTAAGGGCATTGCCATAAAACTAACAAAAACGTGACTATCAATGCCACCTCTACACAAGCTCCGGCAGCTGTTGTGGTGACGTCACGCCCGTAGTCATGCATTTCACTGTTAGGGATATTATAACCATTAAGAAAGGTACATTTCAGGAGTACAAAAACATTTATTTTTACGTAGACAGATAATTATTACCAAATTATTACAAATTTATAATAAAACTAAATACAAACACAAGACATAGGTACATATTTATTTTTTAAATTGACGTGTTTGCGCCGGCATATTTTTCTTAAGTATAACGTCATTGCTTTTCTTTGTATAATTGTTTAGCAATATATTTGTTGAAGCACGTAATAATATTTATTTACAATATGTATATTATGGGCCGAACAGTTGTGCCCATTGAATATAGATGGCAGATTTTCACATTTAATCGACATCAAGATTTTTTTTTTTGATTAATTTCTTGAAGAAAATCTGTTTGTTTGTCTGCTAATATACATAGGCAACAGTTGTCGCAACTTCTGGGCTGGGATATTTTAGCCCTCACCGGTCAGTAGCACGGATCAAGCTCTCCGACATGGCTACCTCGCCATCGCTGACTAAAAATTCGGCACAGTAATTACATTTTAATTTTTTACTGCCACGTAAAAACAGTAACCTGCTATGTAAGTCAATAACAGCCACATCGTGTCTCCCAGACAGTCATGTCGTTTTCATCGACATTTATAGTCGATAAAGATTGTGTGATTAGAGGCAACTTATCATTTCAATAAAAGATGATAAATCCAAGTTACTAACGTCAGTAGTAGTAAGTTGGATTTCACCTGATTTCTTTGTCTTCAAAACTAACGAATGTACATTCTGAATTCGTAGTTTTTTTCTGACTCAAAAACCTGCCTAACAGACACATGGTAATTGCCACCCGACATCTGGCGGTATTTTCCGAATCGATCCTTCAGCTGGTCGGTTTTCATCTTACCAAGAAGCACATATTTGTACTTTTCTTCTAACAAAAAATTTAGAAATTTCTTTAAACCTTTGGTGGTATGCATATGTGCGGAGAAGATTTGTTGTGTCAAACCTTTTTCACCAATGATCCAGCCACTTTGAAAATTCTCTTAAAAATGAGAGTTGCGAACAACTGTCATATGTAACAGGTTTCTGGTACTCATTCCTAAGCCGTACACATTTATACGGGGTTTTGACATTCACTACTCACCACCATTTTACTATTTGGTCTATGAACATTGCAGTGCTCTCCCAATCACAAAATTGCTTTATACGCCCAAGCTCTTTCAGCGCAACAATCACATTTCCACAAGAAATATTTAGGGCCAATTTAACATTTTGTCTTTCTATGGAGCTAGGATAGAGAGAATGTATGTTCAAAGTGTACCCATATTTTAACAAATTGATCTTCTCTGAAGCATACAATTATTTTAAAGTATTAAAATTTGCAGTTTGTTGAAGAGCGGGGTCAGAAACATCTGGAAAAACCATTTTCTGGTTTTTTAGAAAGAATAACTTTCTATGTGCATCATGGTTGGCTGAAAAAAGACATGGCTTTCCTATTTACAGAGTTATTGTTCGAGAGCACTGCAATGACCTCAAAACCAATATTTTCTAAACCAACTATGATTTTCTTTACAAAGTTGTGCAGCAGATCACCAGTTAGTTTATAGACTGGCAAAATGTACACCACATCTTTATAGGAAGATAGTGAACTAGTAATAATAAATACACACGCTGTGGAAGCATTATCTTTGTCGTCAGTGGCAACTCCGACAATACTTCCTGCCTTACAGTCTAGACAAGTTTTAACATGAATTTCGTCCATTAAAGGAAGAACAGTTTTATCTGCATCAGCCAACAGATTAAATTTATTTTTAATATATTTTAACATGCTCGATGATCTTTGCTCTTCATTAGGATTTGTATTTATTTTGACACAGGGATTTTAGGGTAAGCGTGCATGGCAATTTAACGTACCCTGAAGATCTAAAAAAATTAAAAGCATGTGGGGAAATTGACTGCAATAGAGTGCAGAATACAAGAAATTCTGCACAATATCTTGCTCTGCATTCCACATTTAGCAAAGACAATTGCACCTTTACAAAATCAATTAAATCTCCACTTTCTAGTGTTCTTAAAGGATCTTACAAGTTTAGTATAATATCCACAATTAAATTGACATTGTTACTCTCATTAGGATGAGGGGAGAAACGTTGATGGCAACTGTTGCGTATGTTGTCAACTTCAAACAAATTACCTACTGTTTCAGGTAATGGCCCGTCCAACTTTGAGACTTTTACATTTGTAAAATACACATCAGCACACAACTGTTCAGTTATTGCAAGGGAACATTGGATAATAGGATTAGGATCCTCCTTTATGAGCAAAAAAAGAACGGCTGTCTCTTTTATAATAACAGTCCAATATTTGTTAAAATTAAATCCATCCACTTTTGTTTGAGACCCTCGATTGTGGTAAACGACATGTTCGTGTTATACGCGTCAAAACTTTTGACACTCTCCCCTAATGTTTTTTGGAGACTTTCCATTTATAATTTTCTTTTCTTCTAAGAAGGAGTTTCTCGAGCAATAGTAAACCCTCTTGACAAGTAGGCAGGACAACCCGGTACCTGGGATGGCTCTGGATCTACGGTCAAAATATTTTGGTAGAATTCTATAAAAAAGTAATATTTATAAATCAAACAGAAGGTAAATAAACAAATTCACGAGTGTAAGAATAACCATAATACACAACAATGTTTGACAAATGATAAGAATATAAGCATATCATACCTGATATTAGTCACAGACAAACAAGTGGAGCACATAACACCTTTCTAGACTTTTCATCCCAAACAGAATCCACTCTTTAAATTTCATGTTGCTGGAAGTGCAGTTCACACACCTGGCAATACAAAAACAAATCCAACATGAAATGTATACCTACCTCGTTTTATAAAAAGCAATATATATGGTATAAAATGTATGTGAACGTTTCTACCTTTGAGGCTTTATTTGGGGCATAATTTTTTCTTTTGATAGCTGTCAACCACCGTTTCTTCATCAACTCACTGCTTGGAAAAGAAAGCGTAAAAAACAACACTTTTACATACCAAAACAAATCAATCCAAATCTAACCTAGAAGATAACTTTTTTGTCAAATTTACTTACTTTAAAAATATAATTTATATATTGATATATTTTCTAAATTAAAATAAACTAAATTTAATTTAAAGAAGTAAAAACACACAATGTAATAGAAATACGCACAAAAAAAATTATAAATATTGAAAACACATCAACTTTGTTGATACGACAAAATGACATGCACAGAACACTCAATCACATGCCAACTCCGTGACGTCACTTGAAAACATGGCCGTCGTTCACTAGGCCCTGTGTAGAGGTGGCATTGGACTAATCAGTTAAGAAAGTTTGAAACCTACTTATTTAAAGAAAATATTCGCATATTTATAGGTCAAAATGTAAATTAGGAATTAGAATGTTGTATTAATCATAATACTCACTGCATTATGGTTTATTTTATCTCCTTATTATAATATTCTTAAAGTTTAAGAAAGGTTATTGCGCATTTTTTATGCAAATTAAATAAGTGTCATAAGTTTTACTTTTTTGTACATCACTCTTTAAAGTTTAATGTTAGGATTAAATGTAAGAATAAATGACTGTAAAACATACATGTTTTATTGGCTTTCTATGGCACTAAATACATTTTTTCAAATAAATGTACTCTTTACGTTTCCATTATGTACATTTGTTTTAAAAATGTAATAAACTAAAATACGAAACGCATGTTGGAGTTTATCCAAGTAGTATAATGGATTTTATTGTCAAGATTTGAGTGGATTCAAATTTTAATGACGCCAATAATGCTTAAATAATCAAATTTATCATTCTTTATAGAAAGGAATAATTTATTTTGCTGTGATTCAAATTAGTCCCAACCATACATTTAAACTTCATTTTATTATAGGAATTGGAAAGACAGCACGATATTGCATGAACTTTGATATTTAATAAATGCAAAAATAAATAATATTTAGATTTATTCAAGCTTTTTCAAACATTATTTTACACTTTAGGCATACATTGCAAACCAGAACCCAGACAACGTTAGCGAAAACATCGCCAGAGATCTTTGAAAATCTCATCTGCACATCGGTATGACAGTTGGGATTATGAGTTTGATTGGTTTATACGTTGACAATTGGACGTTAACAACAATTAGACTGTAATAACTAAGACAAAATATTAATTTGTAATTAATAATTAATTCTTGCATATTATTGGATATAGATTGTATACAAACAATAATAAATTAAAAATAAAAATTAATATTCTATTTTATATAAACGATTGTAGTAATTGGTAAGTCGAAGATTGGGCATTAACAATAATAAACCTGGCGGAAAGGGAAGAAATTAATTTTACAAAACAGTATGAAAATGTAAACTTTCACAATTATCACACATAATAAAATACTTATCTTTTTTGGGTTTTTTAATGGTGTATTTAAATTATACAATCTAAACGTTTCGATAACACTTACAGTTATCTTCGTCAGTAGTAATATCTATTAAAATTGTTAAAGATGTTGAAAACAATTTTGTCAAAGTTAAAAAATTAAAAAGATATACATCAGCCTGCTATAATATAACAGTTTCAGAAATATATAAAGCCAACTATCGAATTAAATTTTAGTAAAGAATAACTAGATCATTAAAAATTAAATACTATTAAACTGTCTTAAAGATGACTGATCAGAACACCCTCTAACGGTCGAAGGTTAACAATTAAAAATGTCAGCCAAAAAACACATTTAACAAAATTTTATCAAGTTATGATGTAAGTGTAAAGTTGTGAAAAACTTCAATTTGAAAATAATAGAAGCATCCACAAATATAAACATGACATCAAATAAAATAATCCAGTTAAATCTAACAAAGAGATAGCTTTGTCAATAGTTGCAAGTGTTATTAACAATAAAGAACATAATGCAGAACGTGTTTGTAATTTTTTTAAATTTTAATCTTAATTTCAACTACTTATGTCAAATTATAGTGCTGTGATAATTTAGCATATAATTGGTAAAGCATTTGCTTCAAAGTCAACAAAAAACCTAGACATACCAAAAGTCAAAATTAAAATCAAAATCAAGACGTATCATTATGCCAAAACCAATTTAAATGGAGATCTTTTTCTTGTCTATTAAAATTATTGGGGTGTTTATATATCTCAATAGCTTCACGTTGTAAACGAACATAATGAGTTTGTCTTGACAATATTTCCATATTCATCTTCCGGAGTGTATAAGTTGTCTTGTTTATGTGGAAAAGTATATATTGGAACCACAAAACGTAGCTTTGATACAAGACGTAAAGAACATATGAGATTTTGTACATTAGGTCCAGATCGTTCCAGGAGTGATTTTATTGCTGCTTGCATGACTTTTCCACAACTGCACTACGACTAAACACTATTTTCGAAATGAGCATGTTTACATATGGTTGGATGCACTTCCGACTGCACCCAGACTACTCATGAATACATCCTTTGTATTTAGCATCGTTCCAAATTCCTCAATTCGATTTTCTTCTTCTTTGAAATACTTGTAAAAGCGCTGAGGTAAAACACATTTAAACTCCTCTGTTTCTAACACTATACGTTCAACATATTTCGTATTAATTACTATCACATTTATAACTTTATATTTTTTCGATATCTCTAGGTCACATGCATTTTTATAGTTTGCAATAGGTGCTTTGGTTTAACCCTGCTAATTCCATGTTTAACAACTTACTAACCGACTGATCTCAACACACTGCGACTTATACGTCCTTGACCTTGAAGCGTCGGCTTCAACAATAGATCGCCTTTGTTCTTGAGAGTTGATTTCTCAGAATTGAGCCTGAAATGGTTGGGGTAGCTTGATAACAATCTATTTTTAGAAACTACGACTAACTCGGTCGGAACAATGGATCGCCTATGTTCTTTTCTCAGAGGTGTGACCTTGAAAATTATAAGCATAGACTTTGAAGCGTCGGCTTGAACAATGGATTGCCTTTGTTCCTGAAAATTGATTTGTCAGAATTGAGCCTGAAAAAGGTGGGGGGTATGTAGATAACAATCTATTTTTAGAAATTATGACTCAGTCAAAGCAATGGATCGCCTTTGTTCTTTTATCAGAAGTGTGACCTAGAAAATTGTAAGCATAGACTTTGAAGCGTCGGCCTGAACAATGGATCACCTTTGTTCTTGAAAATTGATTTCCTAGAATTGAGCCTGAAATGGTTGGGATAGCTGGATAACATGATAACAATCTATTTTTAGGAATTATAACCCTAATTCGGCCAAAACAATGAATCGCCTTTGTTCTTTTCTCAGAGGTGTGACCTTGAAATGGGGGGGGGGGGACGGTTACCTGTATTGCGAAACAGCTATTTGTTTTGGGAACGGCCCCCGTGTTTTAGGAAACGGCTACCTGTTTTTAGGAAACGGCTAGCTGTTTTAGGAAACGGCTACCTATTTTGGGAAACGTCTATATGTGTTTGGGGAACGGAACCACTTGAGGTCAGTGCACTTTGCTGGGGAGGCGTGACCTTACAAAGTAAACTTCCAAGAATTGATTGATGACCTTGAAACATGTTTAGCATAGTCAACAATCTGTATGATACCTCAGGGCTTGAGACAGAGGTCAATGAACTTCCTGGAATTTATGGGGGGCGTGACCTTGAAAATTTCTGTAAAATTAACACTCAGGCAGAGAATTGATTGATCATTTCCTGGCCTTGATGTCCACAATCTATACGGGAGCCTCAATGACCTTGAAAACCAATCTAGTAACTTTTCTAGTGCCTTTTTCAGTTATAGTTACTTCAATGACCTTGCGGAATATACTTTGATGCAGGAAATGTGTATGATGACCTAGAAAAACCATGCACTTGGTCGTTTCGACCTTGAAGCGGTGAACGCGCGCGAGCATGGATGACCTTGAAGATACGCAATGTGAGCGACCTTGAAGCGAGGTGTGTGTACGTTAAGAATCTTGGCAATGAGAGTGACCTTGAGGTGGGGATCTTGATGAGATTCAACAGTGTTACCAACCTTTCCTACCACGTGGCCTTGAAGCAGACAGTGTTGCCAACTTCGAAATCTAGTGACTTTTCTGGTGCCTTTTTCCAAATCTGGTGACAAATCTAGTGACAAAAGTGGATCAGGATCGACCTAGTATATCTACTTTAGCAGTATCAATTATTGTTGGAGGATTCATAAACATATAACTCTAGTAGCTTATTTAACGCACTGAGCAAGTTTATGTACACTTAGCTTGAAATTAAGACGTGTTGATTTTCTAGCGCCAATCTCAGTAACAATGTACTTCTTTGAGGCCTCGAAAAGGTAAGAGTATTTCAAATAGGTAACTACAAACTGCATACACGTATTATGCACCGAAACGCACCATGCGCGGGCGGTTAAATACACCATGAAAATGACAAAAATTAAATTGAGTCAGGAAGGTTATAAAAATATATATTTTGTTATTAAATATATCCATGTCACGTATTCACTGTGATATCATTGCTTCGCGTTATTAATACATTTAATAGCTTCATTATTCAGAAGCGTTGCTAAGAGAAAAAAAGTCAGTGTTTTTTAATCATTTTTTTCCTTCTCATCAGTGTTTCGTTCTTCATTAATTCTTATATTTCAAGTTTCGTTGGTTATTTAATTCTCCAAGTTATTTTAACATTTCATTGGAAGTGTTAAAGGGTGTGCTGGAGAAGAAAGTGGTATATGATTGGCCAATCAAGGAGAACTGTACAGCGATTAAAAGTATGCTTTTAAGGCCACCGTATAATATTCCGAATAAATACGATTTACCCTGCCTACAGTCCATATTAACTCACTGTAGCTTCGCAGTTGTGTATCAAATTAATTTAATTTTCACAACCGCAAATACACAACATACTGTGGTCCTCGCGAGCCGGATTGGGCAGGTTAAGCATTATCATATTTTTTATATTTTTTCATTCTCTTTGCACACATTGTCATTTATTTAGTTTCTTTTCTTACAAATACTCACATAAATTTCAATTTAGTTCAATTTGCTTACATATTAATTAATATACTTTATTTCCGCCAACACATATAGATACAGTGTTGGACTTGACATACGATCTTGTCAACCGCACGTATTGTCATTTGTTTTATTTTAACATTTTATCTTGTGTAATTGATTCCTCATACACCATGCAACATTTGTAAAAAATACACATTCTTAATTGTAAGTTGTATTTCTTTTCTTTCAGTACGTTTATAGTACCTAATTAACGTTAAGTTCTCACATTTTTATACATCTACTTGGAATGTCAACTGATAAACGGTCACGATACCGGTTACAAAGACAAACGTGTTGCAATCGTTTTCGCGAAACTCTTCAAATTGCTGAGCGGGCAGAACAAAGCTCTGTATTCATTCCCTTACTTGAACAATATTGTTCAGAATTGGATACAATTCAAACTTAGCTTTATGAGTGTCATAATACTATTATCGGTCTTTTAAATGATTTTAGTGTTGAAGATGATATTCGTAAAACTTTTGATACAACTTTTTTAGTATCAAATTCAAATTATGTTCTTTAATTAAATCGGTTCCAGATAAATCTGAATCTTCTGACGAGTTTCAGTCTAGCTTACCTTTACCAACAATCGACATTCCTACCTTTTCAGGAGAAGTTTTACAATTTCACTCGTTTATAGAATTATTTGATTCGATTGTAGGAAATAATACTAAACAATTTAGTATTCAAAAAGACAAATATTTGAGAAAGTCTTTGCGCGAGGTTGCTTTGCAATCTATACACAACATTCCTTTTAATGGTAATAATTATCAGCAGGCTTATGACACTATAGTTAAGGCGTTCAACAAACCTCGCATTTTGCAATGTCTCATTGGACGGCAATTGATTCTGCTCCAAAATTGAAAACCGGACATATTTCAGAATTGATATCATTATTGGCAGTGTTCAACGATCATCTCGCTGCTTTAGAGATTTTAAATTATCCTGTCGAGCAATGGAATCTCATTCTTGTTTACACGTTGCTCGACAAATTAGATTCTGAAACAGCAACTCATTTCAAGTTGCATCATAACGCTGGTGATGTTCTAGAATATACGGATCTAATAAATTTTCTGACTAAACGCTGTAATGGTTTGGAAGATTATTCTTCTACCCAACGCGTTACAAATTTTAAAGTTCCTAAACTAGCGTCTTTATTAGTACAATCTACACCCTCTGCAATATCTACAAACATTGTACAGGGTTGTCATAAATGTGGCCAAAAACATCACACTTCATTACACTTTTCTGATTCATCCAGTCCTCATAATTTAACTTCAGTTGTTTCCGATTCATTTCCAGCAGTTTCGGCAGAATCTTCAAAACTTCTGCTGACGTCACAGTCGCTCATACAGCTTCATCCCTTTGAAAACCTCAAGTCTTATTGGAAACTGCAAGAATTGCCATTCAAGATAACACTGGACAATTTCATGAGTTTCGATGCTTAATCGATACAGGCAGTATGATTTCTATGGTTTCGAATAAAGCTGTTCAACGTCTTGTTTTAAAGCCAGATAAGTCATCTACGAGAATTCATGGGATTAATTCCATGAGTGAATTTACTCACTATGGCCATGTCGCTCTGTTAATTTGTCCTCTTCATAATCTTCAATCGATTATAACTGTACAAGTTTGTGTTATTAATAGCGTTTCTGATAAGCTACCGTGTCATATAGTTTCTGAGATGGATTGGAGACATATTAAGGGACTCCTACTAGCTGATCCAACTTACTTCCGCCCTGGATCTATTGATCTTTTGTTAGGAGCTGATATTTGTTCTCAAATACTTCTTAATAATCACATTGCGGGAAGGAATGGTGCCCTCTCAGCCCTGAACACCATCTTGGGGTATGTGTTAATAGAAAAATGTGAATCTGAATTGTCATCCTCTTCTTTAGCTTTTCACTTTTCATTTCTGTACTATTTCTAGTTCATTAGACGATCAACTCCAACGGTTTTGGGAAATAGAAGATATTCCTGAGTGCAAATCAGTATCCTCAGATGATAATATGTGTGAACTCAACTCAACTCAAATTTGGTCGTTTCACTGTGCCCTCTTCCAAGTTGGTCAGAACTTCCAGCATTTCCTAATAGTCCTGACCTAGCTGTCAATCGATTTTTATCCTTGTAAAAGCGACTTGTTAAGCTTCCAAAACTTTGTAATATAAACTTTTTCATGAAAGAATATATTGATTTAGATCATATGTCTTTAGTTAAATCCCCACAATCGGCCTACGTTTATTATCTTCCATACCACTGTGTTTTGAATAATTCCCTCGTTGTTGATCCGAAGCTCCAACAAGATGTTGTCAATCTCTTATTGAATTTTCGCCTTCATCCCATAGTTTTGACATCTGATGTTAAAATGATGTATAGGCAAATTTTAGTTACCCCTTCGCACCCTTTTACATATCGCTGACCTTTTCGGTAAAGACTATCCCTATGCTGCTGAAGCTTTACGCACCGGCATGTATATTGATGATTTGGTAATTTCTTGTCCCTCATTAATACATGCTGCAACTATCAAGGATCAATTAATTGCACTTCTCGCACATGGTGGTTTTAAATTATGTGAAATGGTCTACTAATAAACTTGAACTATTTAACCATCATCTCATCTCGCATTAGATTCACATTCATTCGATGCCAGTGAACTCATCCATTAAAATTCTTGGATTGAAATGGAATGCATCTTGGGTTTCCTTTTATTTCTCAATTCAGCCCATTCATCAAACATGCACAAAACGTACAATTTTATCTAATCTTGCACACATTTTCGAGCCTTTGGGTATCTTATCACCATTAACCTTTCTGATCAAACATCTTATTCAACAAATTTGGGCATTAAAGCTTGGTTGGGATGAGTCTCCTTCGCCTTATATTTGTAGGCATTTCGCAAATGAAATAAATCTAATAAAACAGAAGAAAAAGTTACCTAAACCTTTGCAAAAACTTTCACCATTTCTCGACAACTATGGTTTACTTTGTGTGGGAGGTAGACTTCGCAATGCTGCATTTTTTCACATCGTTATATTGAATGCATTCATTGCAAGTATTTTGCACTCAGGTATACAAACAACGATATGTCTGATTGCACAACATTTTTGGATATTGTCCACCAAACGAGTTATTAGGCGTATTCTTCATAAGTGCGACAATGCTGGAAAACACATCCCAAACCATTTTCTCCCCAACTTATGGGTAATTTACCAATCTCACGTGTAACTCTAGTTAAATGTTTTCTATATGGCGGTGTTGATTATGTTGGACCGTTTAAGGTGACAATGTCAAAGCACAAAGGCATTAAATGTTCCTAGGCGTATATTTGGCTCTTTGTCTGTATGGCTATTAAAGCCATACATTTAGAACTTGCCTCTGAATTTTCTACTTAATCATTTTTAGCTGCCTTGAAACGATTTATTGCCAGACGCGGACGATGCTCTGATTTATATTCAGATTGTGGAATCAACTTTGTTGGTGCGTACCGCTAACTCAACCATGGGTAATACCGCATCCTTAAATGGCATTTCAACCCCCGTCGGGTCCTAATTTTGGTGGGCTATGGCAAGCCGCAGTAAAAAATATCAAAACACATGTGGTTCGTGCCGTGGGCGAACAAATGTTCACATATAAAGAGTTTTCAACATGTTTGGTTCAGTCGTTAATTCTCGTCCCTTTCAACAATGACCCAAATGACCTTCGTGCTCTTACTCCTGGACATTTTTTAATTCATGACACCTTAGCCTCCTTACCTAAAAATGATGTTTTAGAAATACCAAGTAACCGATTAACCTAATTTCTCAAATTCATCAACGTTTCTGGAAGCGTTGGTCCCGTGATTATCTACACACTCTCAATCAGCGACACAAATGGTCGATTGAGGCCGAACCCGTTCAACTTGACACTTTAGTTCTGATTAAGAATGATAGTTCTTCACCTTTACATTGGGCTAATGGTCGAATTGTAAAATTGTTACCCGGCAAGGACGGCCAAGTTCGGGTTGCTGATGTACGCACATCTAGTGGTGTATTGCGACGACCCATTACACAGTTGTGTCCGCTTCCTATTGCTATTTAAAATACCATTGTATTTTGGTGGGCAGTATGTTGCGTCCAACACACACATCACACACACACACACACACATATATATATATATATATATATATATATATATAGTTTTTCTTATTAAATATATTCATGATGTCACGTATTCACTGTGATATCAATGCTTCGCGTTATTAATACATTTATCGTGTAAAATGATCTTAACATCTTCATTGTTCAGAAGCGTTGCTAAGGGAAAAAAAGTCAGTGTTTTTTAATCAACATTTTTTCCTTCTCATCAGTTTTTCGTTCATTATTAATTCTTATATTTCAAGTTTTGTTGGTAATTTAATATTACAAGTTATTTTAATATTTCATTGACATTTTACACAATATTTGTGTGAGTGTTAAAGGCAGCGCTAGAGAAGAAAGAAGTATACGATTGGCCAATCAAGAAGAACTGCACAGCAATTACAGCTAAGCTCTTAAGGCCACGTTATAATATTCCGAATAAATTCAATTTACCCTGCCTACAGTCAATATTAGCTCACTGCAGCTTCACAGTTGTGTATCCAATGAATTTAAATTTCACAACCGCAAATATACAACACACGTATCAATTCCTTTTTCTAATAAAAAACTATTTGACTAAAAATCTTCTTAAATATTAAACTCGCTTTTAAACCTCAAAACAAAAATTTCACGTTATTTACAAAATTAAGATCAAAAACCCTAAAAGAGCAAAAAAGATACCATTTACAAATTTCCTTGTAAAGACTACAGTAAAATTTATATTGGAAATTCTTTACAACCTTTAAAAAATAGACTAACCAACATAAATCTGACGTAAAATTAAAACCTAAAAGTACCGCTTTGGGTATACACTCAATTGAAAACAAACATTCTTTTAATTACGATTTTGAAATAGAAAACAATTATGAAAAAAGGTTACTTTTAGAAATGATGTATATAAAAATTAATAGTAATAGTGCATGTAATAGTAAAAGAGAAATAGACAATTTTCCAACAATCTATAACTCTTTTTTCTAAAATTCATGGTAGGCTTATTTTTAATTAATGTCAGACACTAACGAAGTTAACAAACGTTAACGAAATATATGTAAACACTGATAAAAATCATATTATAACATTTTCCCAAGAAGTCCCTCTTGGGAATTGTAATAGTTTGGGAAACTAATATAAATGAAATCTGGTCTAGAGGGAAACTGGTAGATAAGGAAACTGGTGTAGAATAAAAGTGATATAATTGAACCACATTGCCGATACAGAGGCTCATAAATTGGGTATCTGTAGAATCTAGTGTAATTGGAAATCATTCCCTTTTGTTCGTAAGTATATTTGCTGCAGTATTCTAAGGTCCATCCTGTCTCGATTCATTTCCGAAATTGTTTGCAACGGTTAGCAAATAATGGTGGCTTGCGTTCCATGATCAGGTTAAAATCCGTAGTGGGAATATTTATGATATTGGCATTTCGTGGTAACAGTTCTACTCTTATTCCAGTGGTTTGGAGGTTTCCTTAAGAGAGTTTTCTTTCCGGTAGTACATAAAAAATCATTGCCATTTCACACCATGTTTGTTGCCTATTTCTATTATGTTTCCTATCACTGCTTTCCACTCGTTCTCTATTTATCAGTGTTTACCGAACCACATAGAATTAACAAATAATTTTTGCAATTCTTCGAGATAGTCTTTACTCATAGTTACTACGTGCAGAGTATGCCAAAGTTTTGGAGCTATTAATTGATTTATAAATGTTTTTCTATCGAGCAAGGAAGCATTTGGGAGACGATTTCTCCATTTTTCCAAAGATGCGGTAATTTTGGTTTTAAGTTCATCAAATGCGTAGTCGGCATCCTTTTTTTGATCGTTAGTGAACTTTATGCCAAGAATTTTTGTATATTCATTAGTAAAGGTGTAGTCGAGTGGTCGATCAACTCTGTTGCTTCACTTCCCTGTCCAAAAATCTATTGTTTTATTTTTGTTAAATTTAGAATAAAAAAATCGCGAAACAATGTGATAGCTTTTATTAAGCGCTTCGAAATCACTGTCGTTAGAAACCATCATCAGCGAATACACATACTTTTAGCTTTGTTTCATCATGGATCGTCGCACCTATAAGGGATGCTCTAGATAAGGATAGGAATGGTTGTATGGCTAAGGAGTTTAGGTGACTTGATAGGGGACATCCTTTTCGTAAACCTTTCCTGATAGCCTGTTAGTAGTCCACTTACTCCTATGGTACATGATGCGCTGAAATAGTATTTGCACTGCATTTATAAAATGTTTAGCTTTGGGTACGTGATATAGGTAATTGTAGTTAATGCAGTCACAAGCCAATTTGTGGTCTAAATTAAAGACAGCAACAGGAAAATTTCTTTCGTTCGCGTACAAAATAATATCTCGGTTGTAAACCATATATTGACCTTCAAGGTACACCATAGCTGTGATCGGAATCAGTTGATTAGATGCTTTTGTCATTGATTTTGGCAATGTCTTATTTTTTAAACATAGCAATACAAAATCGTTGTATATATTACCATTTTTTCCCAAGATGCGATATAAAATTTGGTAGTAAGGCTGTCCATTCCAGCAGACCTTTTTTGATTTAGAGTAGTAAGAAGATCCTGGAATTTTCGGCTATAAATGGAATCAGTATGTGTTTGAATAAGTCTGAAGTGTGTTATTGTTGTTTTCAAATTTTTTTTACAAACTGATTTCTTACTATTGAACAAATTTCTAGCCGGGTCGTAATTAACTCTCCATCGTGACTTAACTTTGGTGTGTAGCTTCAAACTTAGTTTTTATGTAAGGATGGTTGGTCTGAGTAGATTAAATTCTCTAGGTTACTCCAACATACCATTTTTTCGGTCTTTCCTTTGTACCAATCCTGTGTAATTTTTACGAGCCTCTGTGCTTGGCAAACATTGTCATTCGATGAAATATTCAGTAGATTTTGTAGAAACATCAATTCCAATAGTGCTGTAGTCCTTTTCTGTTGAGCGTAAAGAATAGTCATGTGTTTTATGTTGGTTTTCCAGTTTTCCCACCAGGTCAATAAACCACCATTTGGATCTTTTCTCACGATTTCTGCATCAAGAAAGTTATTCATAGCTTTAATAAAAAAAAAATTATTGCCCAGTAATAGATTGCTAAATTTCCAGTACGAAGCACTTACTAGAGGAATCTTTTTTTTTAATTAAGTAAAAACTACTAATAATGGCCAGATTATCTGAGAAGGATAATTGTAATGTGGTATTTGAGTTAATTAATGCAAACTTTCTAAGCCTTCTACTGAAGAAGTGCGCTACCCTTTTGTTTACAAGTTTTTTACATCTTTCATTGAAAGCTCTTTTAGAAATTTGGGAATGATATAATTGATTAATAACTATAGTCCGTTTATCTTCTTCATACTTTCTAGCCACTTCTAGAGGAGTTATTAAACCTTTGACTTCGTTTAAAAAATTTGTTAAACTTAGATTGCTTAAAATGTAGTTATTTCCTTCTTCCCATATAGACTGAACCTCGTTTAGGCTCTCAATTGACCGAAACTGCTCAACTTTGCGTTTTTTAAATTGTTTTTAGGTTTGTCCTTTTCGGTTGGTATGGAACTTCTTTTGTATTACTATTATCGATCGTTTCTATTTCTTCACTCAGTTCTGACATACAGCCAAGTGACAAAGTTGTGATTGGGTGTGATATTTTGTTGTTTTCCTGTTATATATATTCTGCTTCGCATTCGTCCACCAGTTGTGGATACTTTAAAGCGATATATTCGTATTTCTTGCACTTAAAACATCTCACTATATCATCGGATATGAAAATGCGGTAGTCACTATTGAAGATGGTAATTCTACCAGTGTATCGGAATCTGAAACGATATAAGTTTCTCTTCGAAAACTGAATACGTGCGTGTATTCGTCCAGTGGATAAACTAGATGTAACGCGGAAAGTTCCAATTCATTTTTTATTATATGATGTTGTATGCACGGAGATACGTTGGATAAAATTATCCGTTTAGCAGGCAGCATCAACTTTCTTGCGGGTACAAATATACTGATTATGATAATTCGACCTTCCTTCTCTATAAAATTATTAACAACCACTTTCTATTCTACTGTTACCCATTATTCAGGCAAATATAATGTTTTTGGGACCAACGACTTTGCCAGCAGCTAAAACTTAATCTTCAACCACAAACCCATCAATTGATGGAAAAATTATAGCTTGGTCTTTTTTTTGGAAAAGTAGGTGCAGAAACTACATTTGAAAATGATCGTAAATTAACTATAGATTTATTCTGTAGTGCTTCCGGGTCCTCCGTGATATCCACGATATCTTGTATCTTGTGTCGCAAATAAAGTAAATATTTACTTCAGTACGTATCGACCTATACTTCACCCTTTATACTTAAATACACTATTATATTAAAGTAGTTTTAGTATATATATATATATATATATATATATATATATATATATATATATATATATATATATATATATATATATATATATATATATATATATATATATACCGTGCGTTTTACTTTATTAATCCGAACACAATTTTTTACACAATGTAATTATCCCTATGTTCAGTTTAAAAAAAAACCGTAAACCTATTGGAGTAGTTTAAATGAATAGTAGGTAAAACTGGTAGCTATCACATGTTTTTTAAAATACCGCCCTACAGTTGAACTAACAAAATGCTTTCCACTGAAATGAAAATACAAATTTTAAATTGGTAGCAAAGTAACAATAGTTTGAGAGGAGTGTGGGGCTTATTTGCCGTACAATACCCTGAAGAATACATCCTGTGTATTTCAACCATCCATAACATCGTTACCCAGTTTAATAAGGATGGTTATGTCGCAAATTCCCACAAAAAAAGAGCAAAAACCTTCCATGTCCTCAAAGAGGAATTAGAATTATACATTTTGTGATATGCCGAGAACAATCCCATAGCGTCATTGCGTTTAATAGCACAAGAATTTAAAATTGCACAGAGTTCGCACAAATTTCACAATTACTACGATGACGACAAAATTAAACGCACGGAATTTTGTGAAGCACTATCTAATTTATTAATGACAGTGAGGAAATTTTGCAAATAATAGTCTTCACAGACGAAGCATCGTTTTCCCTAAATGGGACAGTAAACTCACAAAGTTATCCATACGTACCTATCTTCATTATCCATTTCCATCTTCCTAATACACTTAATTTTTTACCAAAGCAGATATTGGTCACGATAAAATCTTCATTTACAAAAGGAAGTGTCTGGGGGTCCGAAAGTTCGGATGGTTAACTTACACTCAGGGGTCCGATAGTTCGGACCCTTAGCAATTGGTTAGTTATCCGATAGTTTTTATTTTAAGTTTAATATGCGTCCGAAAGATACGCACTATACATTTGCTTATTTTTGCTTTTGTATTTAAAAGTGTATTTAAAAATTTTCTCTAATTAACGAAGTAGGGGGTTAGTGCTAATTATCCTTACCATTCTCAAAAAGGATAACAGTTCTTAACAAAATTACTGATTATAATATATAACATTTGTTACAGGAGTTTGTAGTAACTATCAAAATGTGTACTTTAAGCAATATGTATCTATCTAAATTTGCTTAAAAAAATTAAGTACGACCTGCAATATAATTAATGATCCTTGGAACTATTTACATGTATCTGAAGTTATAATGTAATAAATTTTTTTAAAAGAATTTTCTTTTTATATTGAAGGTTTTGTATTATTTTTTAATTTTTTTATTTATTTCCTTTCTTTTCTAGTCCACTGAACGAGTAAACACCAAAACACGTTTATTGTACTCTAATAACTTTTGAACTCATAAATGTATGCCAAGGATCCGAACTATCAGACCCCTAAGCACATCTAAGGATCCAAACTATTGGACCCCTGAACCTACGTTAAGTATCCGAACTTTCGGACCCCCAGACATTTCCTTTACAAAATCTAACGCATACAAAATATAACGTCACACCGGTGGATAGGTAGATTTGGTCATTTAACTTAGCCACGACGATCCCCAGATCTGTCGTCAAATGATTTCTTTCAGAATTTGAAATCTAAAATTTATAAGGAAGCTCCCATATAGAATGCCGACAAATTAAAAAATCGTATACTTATTGAATGTAATGAGTTGAACCCCATTTTTTTTACAAAATACCGATTAAGAATTTTGTAATCGCTTAGGATACTGTTCAGAATATCAAGGGGGGTACTTCGAACATTTATTGTAATTATTTTCATATCATTTACATTAAAGTTTCTGCATTACATATATTTAGCATGCATATAGATGAGTGAGGGGATAGGCACACAACTCCTACCATTCGCGCCGTTTTAATAAATTAGGTGTGTATTACGTCACCGGAGTGCTAATGAGCACAGGCGGGTACTTTAAAAATTCTTATTTAATATTTTATTGTGAATGTATAAGAACTGGTCCGTTTGCGCCACCTTAGTTTAAAACCGAGGTGGTGCAAATGGCTCTAAAAGTTTTAAAACATTAAACTTCTATAATATGTATTTACTAACACAAGTAGGTAATTGAAAGGTGTCTAACTACAATTTTAATTTACTTACTAAATTCGTCAAAAGTAAATTAACATTATGAAAGTAACACAATTTAATCTATTAAAACACGTATTTATATTTATGTATACAATACTTTGTTCATAAAATAATAAATTTGACATACACATATAAGTAATAATCATTCTACATCATACCAGAGAGCGACGGGCTAGGTCCCGGAGCAGTCGGGAGTAAAAACACACGCACCAAAAACACCCAGACAGCCACGGGCAAAGCAACGAGGTAGTCACACCCACCACGCTAACATATACCTGACGACGAGAGCTAAGTAGGACTGTATAGACCTGCAGCTTTTATCATTCTAAACATTCTAAACACCTGAATTCACCAGCTCGCTGGCAAAGACCGAAGTGCCTGTAATCACAAACGAATTAAACGTAGAGTATCCGTCAAAGACCTGTAGTAGAAGAAAACCGTACATCGATGACCACGCGCTTAGTAAACGAATTTCAAGAAAGCAATCAATTAATTGTTTTCCACCAGCTTATTCCGCAAGTATAAAAACCGCCTTTAATAAATACGTGTTTTGTACGTATACAAGTAGGTAACGTTCGTTGGTATCTACGTGAGATTTCCTTCGTTTGCATAAAGGAAATCACCACCATAAAATTACATCCCAGAAGATAACGCGCCTATATATTAATTATACAACCAAACGTGTATAATCAGCCCAGTCTAAAGTTAATGCGAGAATAAACCTCTGAAGATAAGTCATATTTTCGAACATAATACATCGCGAAAGTAAATTGCTTCACGAAGCATACGCGCCTGTCCGTCTTCCAGAAAGTACTGAAGGTAAAGGGAAGCAAGCATTAGACCGGTACAACCGTCATGCGTACCACAAGTGAACTCGGGATATCGATTTTCACTAGTGACCTAGATCGTTTTGAATAACCAGTAGTTTGTTTATAAATTCTTTTCTTTTATAGACAGGGCCGTATCCAGCATAAATAATTAATTAAACACAACGTTATTAATCATTTAAATATTACGGTCATCATTGAGTGTAACTAGGGAGTATTAAAATCTATTTGCAGAAACGACTGCGACAGCAATAAACCGTTGTATCGAGCGAGTGGAAGGAAGGAAGGAGGACATCCAAATTCGCCGTCCAAACTGAGTAGACGCCCCCGACGCCGCCGTCTCAATCAGAACGTCAAGTTGTTTTCTTATTGTTACGTTTATGTCAGTTGATTTAGCTTAAGTGTGAATATATTAGATTTGTAAATAATAGGATAATATATTTTTAAACCGTTTTATTTTAATTATTTTATGTGGACAGTGTAGAGCTAAAGATTAAATATACCGACGAACCCACCCCCCTCTTTAGTTTATAATTTAAAGACCGATTGCAGTTTAGCCGCGGCAAATATAAAAATTGTAAGAAAGGACCTTACAAGACTTTCCCATAATTTCGACCTAGAACCATTGTTCCTTAGAAAAGTGCGGTTAGAAAAATAAAACGATACGCTGTTGCCTATATTGAACCGATTTCGGTTTCCTATATTCAACCGGTTCAATTTATGATACTTATTTCAGGAGATGTCTAAGCGGGACAAGAGCTCTGGATATCAGAGCATACGAAGAAGACGGAGTAGGTTTAAATTAAAGTGCTCGAAAGTACAATATCAATAAATCAACCCTTCTCAGGCATGTGAGAGGCACTAACAAACAAGCCAACGACAATGTAAAAAACTGGAAACCAAGTGTGTTTTTTCATCCGAAACTGAGAACACTAGTAAAATATATTGTTCAATTTGAAGAAATGCTTTACTCAAGTTCAAGTTCAACAAAGAGTATTAAAATTTTATGATACATTAACAATATATAGATATTTACCATACGTATTACAAAGATATTATATTATACAATAAAATAAGTAATAATGTATTGAGTAGTGTTGGTGGTACGCTGCTCAGGACTCTTCGTCCTCTTCGGCGCTGGTTGTTGACAGAAATGCTTTATGGATGTACCATAACAGATATACGGCGACTACCTTTTCAGTTGGCAGAAAAGCACAAATTGCCCCATCGGTTCAACCGACAAAAAAAATCGCCGGAAAATAATGGTTATATGGATTCATGCATAGACTATCAGTTCGCCAACAGGAGCCCACACCACTTGCCAAAGCTCGAGGTTTTGAGAGAGAAAGTTATGCAGTTTTTTGATATACTAGAAACCCTTGTTGACAAATATAAAATTACGGCCAATACAATATTCAATGTTGATAAATCCGGTTACGTAACTGTCCAAAAGAAAATGCAAAAGGTTGTATCGCGAAAAAGAAAACGGCAAGTTAGTGCAATCGCCAGTGGAAAAAGAGGCGTCAACACCCCTATAGCTTGTTGTTGCAACGCTGTAGGGATTTACATTCCACCCATGCTCATATTTAAAAGGAAGTGCTATGCATCGGAACTTGCACGAGATGTTCCAACGGGAAATCTTACTAAAATCTGTTTGTCAAATGGCTTAAACATTTTCATGAAGTTGTTAAGTCAAGTCAAGATAAGCGTGTTATTACGTTACTAGGTGCACATTCAATACATAGCAAGAATCTGGAGGCTTTGGAGTTTGCTCGTCAACATCACATCCATCTTTTACAATTACCTAGCCATACGACGCATCGGTTACAACCGCTCGACGTGGGATTTGTTAAGCCTCTGCAAAATTATTATGTTGAGGAACGATTCATAGTTGCGGGCTCACGTACGACAGCCGATAACAGCCTATAATGTTGCTGAGTTGTTAGGTAGAACTTATGAGAAGGCCGCTATTGTAGGCATAAGCCAAAATGCTTTTAGTGGACTTTATTGGTGATTTTTGCTCATACACTTTCTAATTTGAGTTGGGGCATTCATTCTTCTACGTCAGAATTATTGTTCCTTTTGTCAGCTTTAAACGTGAATATAATTTGTGTCCTTATCTTGCCTAAAATATTTCTTAAGTTTCGTTGCTCTCTTAATAATTTGTTTCTGTGTTATCCATATCGAGTCAAAATAAAATAGTTTTTGTGCACTAAGGGTGTCGTTTAATAATAAGTTCAATTAAAGAGTCAGATATCCTAAATTGCAGTTAAATATTTAAACATTAATTATGCACTGAAATGCTTTTTGTCGGGCATTTTATTTACTGCTCACAGAATCTTAATATGGTACTAAGCTTGTATCAGAATTTAATATAAAACATTTGCTTATTTTTGCCAGTTATAGTGATTTTTCCAAAAGTGGTTGAATATAGTCCGTTCTCCCCTATAAATATATATATATATATATATATATATATATATATATATATATATACAGTGTGTTCGAGATTCAGCATGCATGTATTGCTATATTCGTTAATATTGAAGATAGAATGTCGGTTAAATGGGGAAAGTTTTAGAGAATTTTATGGCTATCATAATGGTAAAGTCAGATTTGAAGTAACTTTTTTTTTGTTTTTGAAACAATTGAAGAAAACAAAAATTGTGCATTTTCTACTACCCCCTGTAGCTCTTTTATTTGAAGTCTGACAACATTTTGATTTGTACATTATTATGACACTTTTAAAAGACAATTTTAAAAAAAGTACCAAAATTTATCTACAGTCATTTGTTTTTGAAATACATACACTAACTATTGTTTTTCATATGGACGCCATCTTGGATTTTTACATTATCGAATAGTATTTTTTATCACCTTTCCAGCGACGTATCACATGACACGACAATTTACTTCAAAAATTTAAAAAATATAAAATTGAAATAGTAGGCCTTGAGAAGACATGGATTAATAAATGAAAAATTTATACAATTAGATTCCTAATTATTGTAATATCTAATAACTAAAATAAAAACAAAACCGATAATAGTAACTATCATAAAACATGCTCGATATGTCCCCCTCTACACTCCACACATTTTCTACAACGATTTAACGCTGAATGTGTAACCCTAACTAACGTATTTCTATTTACAGAATTTAGTACATGTCTTACTCTATTTTCTAAAATGTCAAGATTTTCTGGAGTGTCGAAATAGTACACCTCGTTTTTTGTATGACCCCATAAATAAAAATCTAGTGGGTTCAAGTCAGCGGACCTGGCAGGCCATAAAATGTCCCCATTATTGGAAATTAATTTATTATTAAATACTCTTTGCAAATATTGTTTAACGTCTGCTGAATTGTGTGCTGGACAGCCGTCTTGCATAAACCAAATATTTTCTAAATTTGGATTGGTGTTTCTCAGAGCGGGTATGATTTGTTCATGCAACATCTCTAAGTATCGGACTCCGTTTAAATTATAATTGAAAATAAATGGTCCAATCAAGTTATTTCCTAAAATGTTACATTTAAAATAAACTTTTTAAGAAAATTTTATTTATACCTATAATTCCTCACCATACATTGAAACCAAATCTGGTTTGAAATCTCCTTTCACAAACATTATGGGGATTTTCCACATTCCAGAAGTGCGTATTGTGCCTATTAAAAATTCCGCAATTTGTAAATCTGGTTTCATCCGTCCATAAAACGTTGGACGAGAATTGAGGATTTTCCCCAGATTGTTGAATGTACCACCGTGAAAATGCCATTCGTCTCTCAAAATCACCTTCTCGTAACGCTTGTGTAATAATTGGTTTGAATGGATGAAATTTATTTTTTTTTTAAATGTCATGGACGGAGGATTTCGGAATGTAATACATCGGCCATCAGCATTATTATTACCTTCATTATCTTTAACATACCTGTTAGGTCTTTCCTTCTCAAAACTGCCATATGATAATAAATTCATCACTAAGTCCTGAAACGTCTTTTATTCGGTTGAACCCGATCGGGAAATATTTCTTCATAATTTCTTATTGCATTATCTGCTTTCTATTTGCTTTGAAATAGATTTCAAGCATATCTAGCTTCTCTTCATTGGAATATCTTAACGCCACACTTAAAAAAATCTTGCACCAAGATACAAAACAGGAATAAATATTAACAATAATAACAACAGGAACAAACAATAAAAACAACACAAACGAATAACAGAATAACAACAATAATAAACACTAACAATGACAACAAGAACAATTATTTTTCCAAGTACTTAACACAGATTGCGAATAATTTACGCGAATAAATAAATTATGTCATCTTATTGTCAGTCATTGCAATTATTATCCATGGCCTCATATTTTATTTTGTTTAAATGTTTGGTTGCTGAAAGTAAATTTTCATATCATGTAATACATTGTTGAAGAGGTGTTAAAATCCACTATTCGATAATGTAAAAATCCAAATAGCGTCCAAAAACAAAAGTTAGAAATGTATTAAATTTTGTAAGTAAAAACAGATAAATTAGCAAGGGTTTAAATTTTTGATAGTTGGAAGTAAATTCTCATATCATGTGATACATCGCTGAAAAGGTGATAAAAAATACTATTCGATAATGCAAAAATCCAAGATGGCGTCCATATGAAAAACAATAGTTAGTGTATGTATTTCAAAAACAAATGACTGTAGATAAATTTTGATACTTTTTTTAAAATTGTCTTATAAAAGTGTCATAATAATGTACAAATCAAAATGTTGTCAGACTTCAAATAAAAGAGCTACAGGGGGTAGTAGAAAATTTTTGTTTTCTTCAATTATTTCAAAAACAAAAAAAGTTACTTCAAATCTGACTTTACCATGATGATAGCCATAAAATTCTCTAAAACTTTCCCCATTTAACCGACACGAATATAGCAATACATGCATGCTGAATCTCGGACACACTGTATATATATATATATATATATATATATATATATATATATATATATATATATATGGCGTCCTGAAAAGAAAGCCATACTGCAGGGCACCTTCTCTGGATTAAAATATACCGATTTAAGTCAACTTACCTTAGTACCAAGTTGCTCCGTTAAGGACATACGAGCCTTTAAAGATTTATTTTGTTTCCTATTTTTTTACGCTCATTTATTTAATTGAAATGTGGTTTTTATAGGTTATTGCATTAGCTGAACATGTCTGTGAAATCAATGTTTGTATAAAGTATAGAGGGCGCTTGCAGCAACCTATATATTACATTCTCGTTGTCACATTTTTTTGGTATGTGAAAATTTGATATAATGAGTAACTTTTTAAAAATTTCATCATAACATCATAATAGCACACGTGCGTGCGTGTATGCGTGTGTGCGTGCGTGTGTGCGTGTGTGCGTGTGTGCGTGTGTGCGTGTGTGCGTGTGAGCGTGTGTGCGTGTCTGCGTGTGTGCGTGTGTGCGTGTGTGTATGCGTGTGTGCGTGTGTGCGTGTGTGAGTGTGTGCGTATGTGCGTGTGTGCGTGCGTGCATGTGTGCTTGTGTGCATACGTGTGTGTGCGGGCGTGGTTGTGAGCGTGCAAAATTTCTACGCAAAATTGCCTTCATGTAAAAAAAATCATCGAAATCCGTCAAGCGGTTGTCTCGCAAATTAAATGACCCGATTATTTTAATATATAGGGTTATCCACTCTCTGGTTTAAATCTTACGAAACTGAACGTAGTTTGTTTTATGTTTACATATTTATTAACAGCAGTTGTGAATTTATAGCTTTTTTTTTGTAAGCAAACGTTGCCCAATGATGTGTATTTTTCTGCCGTATGGCCGTAAGCAACTTGATAGATAGTATACAGTTCAGTCACATTGCAACTTCGATATCAAGCGAGCTATAGAGAGTAGCCATGGAATTCATATATCTTGGGTGTGACTTTGTTGAAACTGAATATGTTGAAAACTTACATAAATAACGTTGGACTAGGAGAATTCCCAAATATTGAAAACTAGTAAGAAACCCATTAAATACAAACTGTCAAGTCAAGTGCCAATTCTCTACTCATTAAAAAGTCCATTTGCAATATGTCAAGAATTTCGAATGAATTAGCAAGAATATTTTTTGGCAAAAATAACAAACCACTTCTCGTTGTTTGGATCAATACTACGCGTGCTTTTAGAAATCCGATTACTTTTAGCATGCTTAATCGTAAACTGTGTCAGTTACAGTTTTACTATAATTATATTCTAAATGTATCAGGTTTCCTTATGAATGGAATGCTTGCACCAATTCTATAATTAATTGTCTAATTCCACTTTCGCTGGGTATATAAACTTTATATTGAACTCTAACTGGTTGATATAATTGTATAATTGGAGTTATTCGTTTTGTTAAATTACATATTGCGTTGCTAATGAACGTCAAGCTAGACAGGTGATCAGGTTGTTATCGTACGAAATTCTAACCTTATCTGCTTAAATATTCTGTCTTGTGATTTGAGATTTAACAAGGTAGTTTATAACTGAATAAACTATCAAAGTAAAAAGTTTAGTTACTTCACTGTGAAGGCTTATTTTACAAAATTAATGGGGCCGATTTGCCTAAAATTTTTACTATTTAACAATTGATGTTGTTAAAATATGTAAATTCTAAGTATTTAATTGCCGTAATTTTAAAATTGTTGAATTTTATTTACAAGAAGCTATTATAAATCGTATCTTTTTTCAACACCCTCAACGTCAAACCTTCATAAATATTTTATTTTGCAATGCAAATCAATAAAATTCTTAACCTATTATGAAACAGAAATTGTAACAAATTGTTTGTATCTGCTTGTAAATAGCCCAAACGGGCAAACATGACCAACTCTCACTATGTGAAGTAAGTAAACTTTTTTTGTCATAACATTAAGGAATTGCCTATACCGGGTGTAAATCACATAGACTTTTGAACGGGTCATTAGATTTTGTTCAAATTTTGGTGGGTTATATTAGTGTCACTTTGTAATTTTTACATAAAAAAAACAACATGGCCGAATTCCGGTTTCACCGGAAATGACTCACAAGCTGAAAATTTAAATGGAACACCCTGTATATTTTTATATATTTGGATTATAGGGCTTCAAATACATACTGTTCATCTGTCAAATATCAACTCAGGTGCCATTTTAATTTAATTAAAATTTTAGATTATTATGACGTCAACTAAATTATAGATAATTGATGTACAGTTACCCCCACAATATTATTTTTCCTAATAGTTAATTTTTGTGAAACCGGAAGTCGGATATATATATATATATATATATATATATATATATATATATATATATATATATATATATATATATATATATATTTTAAAATCCCGAACAGGCTCTAATATAACCCATCAAAACTTGAACAAAATCTAACGGCCCCTTCAAAGTTACAGGGCCTTTATTTGATTTACACCCTGTGCCTATAATATAACTGTAAAAATAATTTCTTAAAATGTATTCGGGATTATACGATTATGCGGTTTTTTTAAAAAATGTTATACAATAAGGATGGCAACCCGCAACCGTTTTAATCTAGGAGAGGTGGCACACATGTAATACAGGGCGTGGATGAAAAATGTGTACACATGTTTGTACCTTCAATTTAAGTAAATATATTGTGTTAAGCGAGGACATATAAAGGTTCGAACCGAAAGCGGTATGTATGTATGTATGTATGTATATATATATATATATATATATATATATATATATATATATATATATAGTATATATATTATGAAACAGAAATTGTAACAAATTGTTCTGCTCGTAAATAGCCCAAACGGGCAAACATGACCAATTCTCACTATGTGAAGTAAGTAAGTAAGTAAACTTTTTTTGTCATAGCATTAAGGAATTGCCTATATAATATAAGTGTAAACATAATTTCTTAAAATATATTCGTGATTATACGTTGTGTGGTTTTTTAAAAAATCACGAACAGCTCGCCTTCCATATTAGAGGTATGTGAATCGATTTTTCTGTGGCCTTTTCTAATGACCTTCCGTTTTAACATCCAGTTATTTTTGTTCTGGTTATTGCCGTTACTGTTCCATATTTTTCCTCTACAACTAAAAGAAATTTAAGGGTATTACCATCTGTACCTGAATATATTGTAACTTACCTAAAAATTCATACTTCATTAGTTCATCTCGTAGAAAAGTGACTTAAGTAGAATATCATCGTAGAAATCACCAAAAAGTTCAGACAATTTTAATCATAATTGGCACACCTATAACCTCAGTTCCTTTCTGCTTCACTTAATACTAAAATAAGAAAAATTACTAGAATATCTCCTTGCTTCATTAAAATATTACTTATCTCTAACCTTATCTAAAATCCCTTTTTCCACTTCCTTCTTTGTTTTTTTGTTTGCAATCTATAATTATAATTGTAAAAAATAGTGTATTACTTTATCATTAAACTACTTACTTTTTCATTCGATTTATAATTTAATTTTTGTGTATAAATCGTTTCCTTTCACGACGACCGTTTTATAAACAGCTGCCGGCCATATTTTAATCTTTTAATGTACGTGACGTATTAACCAACCTGCGCACATTAATTTAGCTTTAAATATTTTCAACATGTTTTAAATTTTAGTTTGTTATTGTTGATTGATTAGTTTATTATTTCTCTTAACGTTCTCTATTCTAAATTTTAATTATCATTTAACATGTTAAAGTTTACGATTAAAATATAAAAACAACCCTGCTTTACCTTCGGAAGGCCTTTCGAAATTAAACCGGTTATTTCTTATTTAGCTATAATTATAATTTACTATAAAATCAATTCTTTCACACTTTTAACGTTTTACGAAATTATTTTGTTTAAACTTGTGTTGCCGGTATTTTGTTTTTCTTCTGCTTAATTTAACCAACGTATCTACGTTATACCTTTATAAATTAACTTTTTGTTTAAATTGCGTACTTACTTCATTTTGGACGTTAATTGCGAATTTATTTGTCTTTTGTTAGAATATATTCATTTTTGAAACACGTTTTATTTTTTTTATGTGCTTTAATAATTATAGGTTTTGTTTTATACCACAACACTCTTTTCTATTCACTATTAGTTTCTCCTGTCTCTTTTCCTACGGTTACCTACCCGCCTCCTTCTGACAGGAGCTGGGATATCGGTGAGTTCCTCTTGGGGAGCGGCTACTGGCGCCCCTTCTGTTCTCTACCGGAACTTTCTTGGTCCCGCCCGAACCGTCTGACGCCGGAGATTCCTTACATCAGTAGGTGAGTGTGACCGATCTCCTTTTTTTTTATATCCGGTTCCCGTTTCTACATGTAACAAGTTAGACGTTATCCTTGTTCAACGAAATATTTAATTCTATCCCTTGGTTAGCAATTGTATAAATTAAGAAAAAGTCGATCTTTCTGTATTTATTGATTTTAATGTACAGCATCCTGTAAAAATATTGCGGATAACGAGTAGACTAAAGGAGTTAACAAGCGTGCATTTTTCCTGTATTACACGATTTTTAAATAATAGAAAGTGATGAAATCAGCATCAACCTCTAAGCAAAGGTGTATTTTGGCATATACCTTAAAATGAAGGCAATATATTAATTAGTGTTTTAATTATTAATTCATAAAGATTGGTCTTGCGTGAAGAGTGGTGAAAAATGGTGTTTTCTCGAAAATATTTCGCTTTAGTAAGCTAAATGTAACAAAAAATATCAAATTACGTTCACATACACAGAAGTTCTTGATTAAAATCAGCCTAATAGTTTTCGAAACATAAACGTTTAAAGTCAGCTGTCTAAACTTTTTCTTTGATAATAATTTACTAACTCTTTTAATTTCAAATTTTCAGGTGGTATGTGCGTGTTTTCCTTGAAGCCTTGTCCATGTAAAGTTGCTTGTAACGCACGTTAATTATTTATGATGTTTTTTAGCTTTATAATTCATGCAAACCAAATTAGTTTTAAAGTCATGTGGTTACAAAAATAGGTAATGTTGATTTTATTGCACTTTATAAGAAATCTGTTTGTAGAGTGTTAAAGATAGAATGACGTTTTTTAGTACATAATCGTATTATGAAAATAAAGTGTTGGGTATTTTCGCATGGGAGTTTCAGAATGTATTTAAAGAAAGAATGTTTGCTGTACTAAGTAAATACAATGTTATTCACTTGAAAAATATATGTAAGGTACAAGTTCGAAGAATATTTTTACATTAACGGCACGTAAATAACTCATAGTAGTAACATCTGCTACAAGTTCATTCGCCCTCTTCAAAATCTTAAATTGAACTGAACAACTTTTACAATTCAACTTACATCATAATAACGACTAACGATAAGACATATAAGCTTCATTAGAAGAAACGCATATGTTGTCAAAATATCGAACATAAGACTTTTTGGACTGTTGAAAATGATAAACGAAACGAGAGATAAAATAAACAAGCATAGAAAATACCTTGCTACTTTCTAAACTTCTACTTAGGTTTCATGTTCTTATAGAAATGTCCTTTTTGTAGATGTAACAGTAATAAGCTCAATATCAATAAAGTTTATAACTACATGTAATACATCACAATAATATTGTCATCTATATCTTTGACCAACTTTTTTAGGTCTCTTTTATTCTCCGTCAAACCCATTAATTTTCAGAATGGAATAAGTCTACCTACATTTTGATGTAGAGAGTCATTTATAAGAAACTTCTTTTTATGTGAAGTATAATTTGGTTCATCCTTATGAATCGATCCAATTTTCTAACTAAGTGTAGTAATTTAAAAGTGATTGAAACCTATTAAACTTCTAAAATGTTCTCTTAATATGTTTTTAACTATACACAACGAGATGTTAAAATACTTATCTTTTAGGTACTAAATCGTATATTTTTTATTCATCCTTATGTGAATTTATACGTTTTGATAACAGTTACAGTTATTCTCCTTAGTAAATATTAATATCTTCAACTATTGTTTAAGAACTCAAAATAAATTTATGAAATATGAAAAATAAAAACGCAAATACAAGCCTGATATTAATATAACAGTTTAATATACGTATAAAGCCAACTATAGAATCTAATTTTATTTTAGTAAAGAATAGCTAGATTTAATAAATGAAATATTATTAAACTGCCGTAAAGATGACAACTGAGAACAACTTCTAATGGGCGAAGAACATCTAAGATTACCTAAAGATGTTTCAAATCCATTGTCATCTTTCGGAGTGTACAAAAGTATATATTGGAACCACAGAACGTAGCTTTAATACCTGACGTAAAGAACATATGAGATTTTGCAGATTCGGTTAGCCCCGGAGAAGTCTGCGGCAGCTGTGCATGCTTTAAATATTTTAAATCATGACATTCAATTTCATAAAATGGAAATGTTCTCAAACTCATTAGTATGCTCCTTTACAACGTGATACCATTGAGATATATAAAAATCCAGATAAGTTTAATGGGCAAGAAGAAAATCTCCGATTAAATATGTTTTGGCATCTTATAATTAAAAAAAAGGCATAATTGTAACTTTCGGTATGCCTAGAATTTTTACTGTTTTTTCCTAGACCTTGAAGTACATGCTTTACCAATTAAGTACGTTAGGTTACCACCGCACTATAATAATTTAACATTTTAGCTAAAATTGTAATCATATTAAAAGTGTTTGCAGTGTACAATAACATTACAACTATTAATTAACCATGTGCGGCTACTTAGGCGAATGCTGGGGTAGTATTTCCCCCTCAGAACCCTAACTCCGTTCCTTCTGATCCTATCCTGACCACACCTATCCTTAATCCCACCATGCATATATACGTAATGTATGTATGTATGCTGGGAATCCATGATTGTGGCTGAAACAGATCGGGAAGCTCGAGCAGCCCGCCCTCCCCCTTGGGGAGGGAATGAAATACGTTGCCTTTTCCTTTTTTTCCTGTTAGATTTGACTAGATCTTTAATTCGTAGTGTAGGTTGCGGACCGAGCTTTATTATTGTAACAAAAATTTTCAAATCGCAATTGTTACCGCGAAAGAAAAGATAATTAATGGGTTTTAATATGTTTATAATAAGTCGCAGTTTGACAATGTTTTTCGTAATATTTCATTTTATATATTCTATGTAATTGATATTTGACTAAGAGTTGAAAAGTTAAAGAAAAACATATTTTGGGGTAGAAAACAGGTGTTCTGTCGAAACTGCATTTACCGCAAGACCGTGACGAATCGTTGAAAATTTCTATACACACGTTTTAGGGGCAAAAAGGTCGCAGTTAGTAATTAATTACATCGGACACACCGAAATCAAATTACATATTTGTTTGGTACTTTAAAATTCAAGACCTAGGTATAGGGTTTGTTACGTACGAGTGCATATTTTAAAAATTAATACTTCTTTTAGTACTAAATATGAAAATATTCCCACGTAATAATTCTTGTGTGGATTTCGGGAGTAAGGAGAGTTAATTGCAGTTAGATTCCCGATTCAGGTCGGATCGATCTGTTTTTTTTAATTACAAACCATCACTGTAAACCGTTCTGTGTATAAATATTTTATCGTATACTTATTAGTAAAACTAATATCGCGAATTTAGCTTTTTTTCTTTTCTGTGTTGTTTTAATGTAAGTTTTTCGCAAAATTAAAGTGGTCGTCTAAATAAATGTATCGCTAAGTATTCGGGTTTTAATAAGCGGGCGGGTAAGTAATATATCTATAAATAATTGTTATCGTCTTGAGTTTAAACGGCGTATCTTAACCCGTTGAATATTGGTGAATGAGTAATTAATTAAAGGATTATATTAAACGTAAGTAGATTAAAGCTCGCAGCAAACAATTCGACAAGTCTACATAACCTATTAAAAATCAATCATTTCCTTGCAGGAAGTATCTATTTAATTATGCAAGCACGCTCATTAAGCTGAAATCGGTTAAAATAAAAGGACTCCGCGTGAGACAGTACAATGTCCCCTCCCTCATTTATTGTGTGAGTTGGCATTGTTGACCGTTTACTAATATTTTCACCCATGTAGAGAGTAAGGCGTGGACAAACGTGGCACGATAGAGCCAAGTTAAATTGTTATCAACGATACCGGGGTTTACAGATACGGGTACAGATGACCTTAAAGCCATTTCTAATTTCACTCTTACTGTTAAGCTAATCCGTTCTTATTGTTGTTAAACGTAGAGAAATGTATATAGATGAACGTATAAGTTGAGGAAGGGATGCTGTCGTTTGTGTCATAGTTAGTTGCGGGTAGGTTACCGGTCACTTTGTTATGATTTATTTGCACCTGACCCTTGAAAGGCTTTACGTTAATGATGTTTATTGTGTCTTTGATTCAGCCAGCTTACTATTTTTTTTGTTCTTATCTAAGCGCACTTAAACTGCATTGCAGTTACATTATAGTTACCTGTTTAATTTTACTGTTTATCGTATTTTATGTGTACCTTAATCTGAATTATTATTTTCTTATTTACTTTAGTGTTAAGTAAGGCCGGCGTGATTGGTTGTATAAGTGCCAGATGTTCGGATGATTTATTTATGACAATTGTGGGTGTGATTTCGCTGTTTGTGTATATGTGTAGTTAAACTGATTTTTTTTTATGTTATTAAATTTTATAATTTTTTACGCCCTTTAATCGGATTTAATGGTGTTTCGGTATACAACGTGCACAGGAGAAAGATGAACAGCATGGCTATCTTGAAAACGGTAAGAGATACGAGGGCTGTTAAATTACAGAAAAGTTGCATACTTTAATATCCGATTTTGGGTTTTCCTTTTTTCGTAATTCCTTCATTTATTTTAAAAGATTTTTAAAAACCAAAGGTACTTCTTCATTGTCATTTTTTGACTTGTATTAGATGGTGTTTTCAAATTTTTTATTCGACGCTTCGTCTCTGAGAAATCATCATCATCTTTATTTTTTTATGTTGCCGTAACCAATGAAACACCCTGTATACGATAGTATTTTTTATTACGAATTTAACAATAATCTTTTTCAAACATGTCCTAAATTGTACAACTTTTCTCTAATTTAACCGCCTTCGTATCTCTTACCGTTTTCAAGATACCCATGCTGTTCAGCCTTATCTTAGGTACGTTGTACATCGAATCCTTTCATTGTTTTTTTTTTGTTATTTGACTTATTAATGTATTTGTGCAATTCCTTATGTATTAATAAATTGGATTTTCTTGGTGGTTCTTTCCCAATTTAGCACATTAACGGGTTGATCCATCATTGCGCATATCTCGTTAATTTTAATTTGAGTAGTTTCATTGTTTACCTGTCCCATATGATGCAACACATAATCTTTTCTCATCTAATCTCATTCACATAAGATGGCGTAGTAATTAAATATTAGACTGGTAAATAAATATCTCAACAACCATAACCATCAAACCATGAGCACTACTAAATTACTAAATTTAAAATTTCAGGAACTTTGTGATTCTGTTTTTCAACTTTTTGACATAATTTTACCATTTATCCATTTGTAATATTATCGAAAGTGACGCCATCGGTAAATTTGTAAACGTTTTTCATTATTTTTCAGGACATACACTTTAAATTTTAGGAAATTGTTTTAGATTTTATTTACCAACTTTTTGACATAACTTGATAACTTTATCCTTACTTAATCTGGTCGAAGTGACCCCATCTGTAAATATTATAATGGAAACTCCCCAACTTTAGTGACATTTCGGTAATGTATAAGGTTTTGCAACGTATAGAGGATTTTAAGCAACCCCTTTGATTGGGTGCCAAATTGTAAAGTAATGAAAAAGCTTTTAATTGAAATGATATGCTTATTTTGAAAATTACAATGCCCACGTAATATACCAAAAATTAACGTTGAGCTTTTTAATTCAAAATATAGATTTAATTATTGCTTGAAATCTGGCTTACACAAGAAAATGTTCTTAGTGGATACTTATGAAATCTTAACGGGTGTCGTATAAATAATTCACCCACTTATGATTAATACTTCTAGTCCAGAGCTATAATTAGCTACGGAAAATAATGGATAAGTAGAAGATTTTATGCAACTTTGCTCATCGGTAGATTAATAGGTCCAGGTTCAATAATATTTGATTTACTTATTAACAAAAATAGAATTGCTTAGATATTTTCGCTTTACAAAAAAAAGGTGTTGCTTCAAACCTGAAAATAAATAATGTAATCTCGGACGCCCATTTGTTTTTAAGTAACAAATAAACCTTAAAAACAAAAAAGTCACAAAAAACCCATGAAAATAACAAGTAAAAAAATTATGACAACAAAGAGTTTTATTAAGGTACTTCATTTGATTATAAGGATGATCTCTTAAACTAATGTTAGTGATTCTTAATTAACTCCCTTGAACTAAAATGTGAATTAATTAACAATATGAAATAGCTGAAGTAATTTCTTTCACATTTTGGGTATCACTGGAATTTCAGCAGATAAGGAAATGCTGTCGATTCATCACTTTAAATTTATTGCGCAGTTTTGATGGAAGTTGTAAACATCAGATTGATATGCTAGTAATTCCAAATATATAGACATTTCTTTATAAACCTCCAAACTGAGTTGATTTTGCAAGGTTCAATGTAAAATTTGGTAATTGAAATCCCACTTCGTATTAGCAAAGGCTATTGCATCATCTTGCAAAGTTAACGTTAAAATAAAATTAAACCCAAAGTAAAAATAAGTGATAAGAGTATAAGTAAAATTGCCTGAAATGTAAATGTCTCAAATTCACCATATAAATGTGGCACTCTTAATAAAAATTTAAACAAAGCGAAAGTGGCTTCTACTTAAAGACGTAGTTGAAGCAATGAATGAAGGACGCTCAAAGTAACCCTGAGCAATGACCAAAAATGACTCGAAGCGCGAAAAAGGATGTGCAGACGTATAATACTTGAAATAATTTATTAAAAGAACTATATGGACATTTTTACGCCAATAACGTATGCAACTAACGCTACACGAAATGTACCTAAGTTGCCAATATGAACGCAAATTTTAAACATACATGAAAGGGTTTGTTACACTTTCTCTGCATGAGTACTTTCTCCTATAAATCGTCTTCAAATATGATTTCGTTAATATAAAATTGATAACACAGTTTGAAATTAATACATTTTGTCACATTCAATTTAAGGTTACTTAGTTTAGGGTTAGTGCGACTTACATTAGTTCATCCAAACAAAATTATTACGTGTATCTTAATGTCTACAAAATAGGGAAAAGAATCAGATCATCATCGGCACAACAGTTGATTTAAGTGCTCTATTGTTCGAGTGGCGCTTTCCTTTAGTCTCTTTCCTGTACATTTTTCACAATCAGGGACCTTGCATTCGGTCCCCTAAACGAAGCACTGTGGTTTTGATTAAAACAACTGCGGTAGTGTTGGCAATAAACCGCAGTAAATATACTCAAATGCGAGCAGATTTTTTAGTTATTAGTGAATATTATAAATAATTACTACCGGTAAGACCACGGTAAAGTATATTACTGCGTAGCATTTAAAGAATTTTTTAAAGCTAGTATAAAATTCAGTCAGTATCCCTATTATAGCTTTGAGATAATGAAAATCACTCTATATGTCTGTAATAATAATAATCGCTCCAATCGCTGTAAATTTTGCGCGGTAACACCGGAGCCACAGCTTATAAAGGGTGTTACAATAGTTTGGACAGATGCTAAATGTGAATGGAGCTTAAACGTCAATTGTTTTTTGAGGTTAGTTTTGATTTTGACATCTTCAGTCGTTAGAAATTGAATCATGGCAAAGTTGAGCTTGAAGAACGTGTTAAAGTTATTAAAGCCTATTACGAAAATGGACGTTTAAACAGAAGTGTATTTTGCGCCCTTCGTGATTTTTTAGGCCCGCATAATCGACCAACCGAGAGTGCTATTGGTAAAATTGTGAAGAAATTCCAAGAAACTGGACCTATGGCCGATATTAAGTAGGTGCTCGGGCAGGACCGAAAACATTGTTGCCGTGAGGGAGAATGTGGCTGAGAGCCCAAACACCTCTATTCGACATCGAGCAAAGGCATTGCACTTGTCCACGCCACTTTGCATCGGATATTGACGAAAGATCTGCATGCGTACAAAATTCAATTAACGCAAGTGGTGTACTTTTTGTACTGGAAGAATCATTCCACTTTTTTTTTTAATGATGCTGGGAATTCGATCACAGTGAATGGCGAGCGCTACCGCGAATGTTAAACAACTTTGTGTGGCCAATATTGGATGATTGTGACATCGATGATTTGTGGTTTCAACAAGATGGCGCCACACGCCACACAGCCCACGCCACCATGGCTATACTGGATGAGAAGTTTCCCGGGCGCATAATCTCCTGAAACAGCAAAGTCAATTAGCCACCGAGATCTTGCGATTTGACACCGTTACACTTTTGTCTTTGAGGCCATCTGAAGAGTAAAGTTCATGCCAACAAGCCAGCAACTACGAGATTTCACGGCATATTGATGAAATTGTTGACCAATTATGCCGAGATGTTATAAAAAATTTCGATATGCGAATCAACGTGTGCCGCCGGAGTCGTGGCGGACATTATCTTTCACGCTTAATTGTAATAGATTAAATAATATGTTTCATTAAATAAATCTTCAATTTTGTACATCACTGATTTTTAATTAACGTTTAACGTCGATCCGTCTGATTGTAACATCCTTTATTAAGCTGTGAGCTGTACGGAGCGTTATTTTTTTTCTGACGTGATCGTAACTAATGATGAAATACAGTCACTTCACAAATACAAAAATTTCCAAAACTTGTACACCCGCACTGAAAGCACGAAGGGGGGGCGGCAGGTTATAATTTTCACCACCTGCGCGATTGAAACAGTACTGCCCGCATTATCTTATAACGGTATTTATTATCGTTCTAACCGCGAGCGTTTACTATTAAAGCACAATTGATAACCTTTTGCGTGCCTTAAGCTGCACGCTCAAACACTTAATACATCCGACTTCTTCGACTCTTGAATTCACACTCACGCTCTTCCGTCCCCTTACGTGATTTAATATTACATTTATAATTCTAAATACTGTCTTATGTAAATAGCATTTTCATTAAATTAAATTAATTTAATTTAGTTTAACTAAAATATTTTGATTAAAAATAACTAACCTTCATAAAAATCCAACACATGGAAAATATTAATCAATTGTAATGAAATTTTCAAAACATACCTATCTTGATGAAACGAAGTAATGATTAAAATTTAAATAAAATCTATACGCCCTTTTTTCGGTTTTTTTTAATCTCTTAGTTGTACTTTAGTAACATTAAATTTTATTATGCAAGCTATTGGTGTTTAACCACTGTCGATTTTACGATTAGTTTGTCCATTATTGCTTTGTGGGAATTTAAGAATGCTAAGATTTTTTTTTAGAATTCTGCTAACCAGGTTTGTTGTTCCCTTTATATACGGTAAGAATACTTTGTTTGTTCTTCCTCTTTTTCTTTTTTTTTCTTCTTTGAGTAGTCCGCCCTTTAAATATGTTTTTCAGTTAATCCGTTTTGCAATAAAGCTGACTTTTGTGTTTTGATTTCCTCATGGATGTTTTGACGATCTGCCAGTTTCTTGAATCTCGTAATTAGTGTTTAGTGTGTGTGTGACTTTTATATAAACTGTGTGTCCGGGTTGATTTCCCTTTTGGCAGATACTGCGTAGGTAGAAATCGTATTTTACCCCTGACCATGCACATTTTTTGTCCACGTCGACCTATTTTTACATATAAACTCTGCTCCCGCAAGATTCATCCACTGATTCTGGCACGTTACTCTATTCCTAAAGCTCCTTCTTAGTTAGTCGGCATTTCTACTGCATTAATCCGCCAATTTTGAGGTCTCCCACGCCCAGTCTTACTCCTGGATTTACTTTCTTTTTCGTCAATCTTCCATACATTCAATTGTGACTAAGCCAACGGAACGTACTGCTTTCATACAGATCGACAATCATCTCACACCACACTCATTCATAGTCTACTCTTTTCTCACAGTATGCATTCAGGTTCTACCGCGTTCGTTCCACCAAAATATTATGTCCATAGCATGTTTGTCGCTAAATTCGCGGAGGTTTATTAAAATACGCTGGTTGCCGATTGAACTCGCCAAAGAAGGCGTTGGTTCGTAGTAAGATGTTAAAAATCTGAAAAGTTGATTCAATATGTATACTTACTTTTAAGTAAAACTCAGATTCGATAATAATGACTGGTGCCACTACATAAAAGGTCTTTGGGCTACATATTTAAGATCTTGAGTGATAGTAGAAAACAAAATAACTGGCTAATACAATTTCAAACAAAAATGGGTTTAATTTTTGAAAAGTATGGTAATATATACCTAAATAAACGTATTAGATTTAATTTAATCCACAATAATGAATATGCAATGGTTAATAAATTTTGTAAACATAAAAATATTATATTAACACCGCATTAGTGTTTGCAACCATAAATTGTTTGGCGAGATGTAATTACCAAAACCTTTCCGATCGACCTCGTATATTCTAGAAAAATGCTTACAATTATTCAACAAGTAATAATAAATAAATGATGTTAAACTAATTTTAAAAATGTACTAACCTGATGTTCATTCTGGAACCTTTATGAATATACTATAACATTCACAGATGCTCATATATCGGATTTCAAACGTAATTAACATTTTTTATATCAAATAAGCCATGTTTTAATTAACTTAATGCTTTATTTATCGTGATTAATGTCAAAATATGGTTAGCACATGTTTCAAAGGCGTTGATTAATTTATATTAGTATTTTTTATTATTTACATTAATACCAATATTTCAGGTTAATTGAAAATTTTTGTAATTTTATAAATACTCCCTACTGTTACCTTGCATTAAACGTTTATCTTTAATGTCAATAAACTGCAAAACAACTGGTAATGTAATTGAAACTTAGTGGCTAGCTCAACTTATAATATATCTCGGGCTATCCTAGGTTCACACGCATAAAACGTGTTTGAATTGTAGGCCTATACTAACGGGTACTTTTACATTGAATGACAAACATATTTGACCTGTAAATTTAATGAATTAACATTAAGGATGAATTCTCTGAAACTAAACTACTTTGATGTTGGTACACGCTTAAATAAAAAAGAGGGTTAAAATTTAATTTTCCCTTTTCTCATATTTACGAAATTATGAACCTTTAGACACGTTACAGGTATTTTGCAGTGGCGGTCTCTTTTAACAAAACTGACGTAGACCACTTTTATAATTAGGAATACTTTAATTGACTTTTTGCAACAATTCCGTCGTCAATTAATTTTTAGAAATTTTTACCATAACGTTTATTTAGTTTATCCCACACAGATCTCTCGAAATTGTATCATATCATATTAATAGCAATTCTGAGTGTGCCAAAATAACCCTTATGTTTGACCTTACTGAAACCTGTTGACGTCATGATTCTTTTAAATTGCTTTCATGAAGACTGAATATTCCCGCACGTTGATTTCATTTTATACCCAAATTAAAGAGGGTGAAATTTCTCCCTCAAAGCTTACCAATAATAAAATCTAGAACCCGCGACGTCAGATGAAATAAGTGATGACGCGGCACTTCTCACTGGAAATGCAGAGGCCGGGACTTTTACTTTTCCCTTAAAAATTTAACAGAGGTCTATGATTTTACTTATAAAGCAAAGTTTATTTCGTATACCTCTACATCACGTCCTGTTCCCTATACTTCAGTTTTAAATTAGATAGTATTGATTAAATATTTTCAAACCGTGAAACATCAATGTATTATGCGATAAAATGCCAAAACCACATTATTGTCTTTAAAAGAAAATTAAGGAATCTCTTCCGAAACACCAATTCAAATCATCAAATTAATGTCATATTGAAACGATAATTAAACTTCTTACATTACTCTTACGAGTAGGCTTTATGCAATTCTGTAATATCTCAATCGTTATTCGACTTTCAGTCTATAAAAATTTTCATTGTGCAGTCTAAGGTTTATAATTGAAAGCTTATTTAATAAATTACTCTACGTGCAACTGTAAACGATTTCATTTCTTTAAATTTGCAGTGCTTTTAATTGGCCTCTTAACTTTACAAAACCCTAATAGCAAATGAAGTGTACTCTAAAAATCATTATTTATATAGTTAAATATTTTTATTCCAGGTTTAAAGTTTCAAGTTCTAAACTGGTTATTTGATTATTGGGGATTTTAATATTCCCAATTACGTTGATGCATCCAAATACAGGCCCTCCTAATATACCTTTGCAAATTTTATTTCGATTTTTAGCCTATTTCAAAGATATACTGAAAAAAATGTCAAAAATAGGCTATTAGGATTGGTGCTAATTAATTTTAATATTGTAAAAGAGCAAATTCGTTAGTTGATGAAGATCCTCACCATCTTAGTCTTCTCTGTATCTTTCAGTACGTTAAATGTAATAGCAATACTGTTAAATTCTCTGCTCACCTATATAACTTTAAGAAAGCTTTATACGTTTATAGATATTAATTAGGTTGTATCTTATTTTTACAAAATAATATATCGAATATTTGATTTCACAGTTCCAAAGTACGGTATTAAGCGTAGCAGTTTTCGGAGCTTGTTTTCAAAGGACATTAATATCACGACTAAAACGAAAAGAGAAGCTACCAAGAAAGATTAAATTATCAGACGGTGTTTATACTAGATGCGAACGTAAGCTGATTCATAAATATTATGAAATTAGGGACATGTATTTTCAGCAAGATGGCGCACCTCCTCACCGTGCGCGTGTAGTAAGTGAATAGCTTAATAATGCATTTGTTAAAAAGTGGATAGAAAGGGAAGGACCAACACGATTGCCAGCGAGATGTACAGATATTTCTCCGCTTGGTTTCTTTTTGTGGGGGTACGTAAAGGAAAAAGTGTGTACTGAACTATCACCCACTGCGAAAGATATGAAAAATGGAATCCGAAACGTAACCCTGTAATGTTAAATAGGGTTAAAAATTCTTTTCGTCGTAGAATTTAAATTTGCATAGAGCAAGGCGGCAAACATTTTGAACATTTATTAAAATAATTTTTATTTTAGCTCGTAATTTTGTTTTGTGTTGACGTGTTTTTCTACTTAATACATAATATTTTATAATGTGAATCTTTTTTGTTTATTTTCCTCGGGTTACTAGATAATACAAACTAAACATTGAAAAATACAAAAAATTCAACAGAAATTGTGACATTAAAAGAATCTGCCGAAGTTAGATACCGACAAATTTATATCGTTAAAAAGGTAAAAAAATTCAGCATTTGATTCATACATGAAAAAATGGCCCTTCCATTTCAAAAAATCAAGTTACCATTGATTGAAATTTTCTAAATTGACAAAGTAATTTCTCTAAACACAAGAAGAATTCGGGTTTAACCGTCCAGTCTACGCTAGTACATTCATGTGTATTAACGTCGCCTTCTAAGTTTTGTGATCACAGCGACGCTGAATTTTTTTAGATATCTACTTTTTGTAAATATGACGAATTGCGGCTAAACGGTTCGTTTTAGGTGTTTAGGTGTGATACATAAAGGCGCAATAGAATTGACTAAGGAACCCAAACATACAATAATATACAGGGGGTTCCATTTAAAAAAATGCAAGTTTGATATAAATCGCCCGGTATAAACCTGCAATCAAGTGAAAATATTTTAAGTTTATACCCTTAAGGATACCCTACTACATCCGATCGACAAACTTTAGAAATATTCCTTCGTAAACCCACAATCTCTCACGCACACGCTATTGGCCCACCCTGTATAAGGAATAAATATGCCTTAGTTTAGTTATAGTAGTTTTATGTTAAAAAGACAAACACAATGAAAGAGTAGGGAGACTTTTCACGATGGAAATTTGGCATATGATTTCCCGTGAATAGTTAAAACAGTAGATATTATTTCTTAATTAAGCTCAAGGTATATGGCGAGATTCATAATTAAGAAGTAAAGTGAATAATCTCTGAAGGAGTTCCACAAGCACCAGGGATTCTCAGTTGTGTTGTTGTTATGTAAAGAATATAGTTAATAATATTAAATCGAATATAAAAACTTTACAATTCGCTGACGATATAGGTTTAAATGCAACAGTAACTACTCCAAAAAATAGTAAAAGAGAATTAAAGCAAGCATAAATGATATTCATGTAAATTGCAGTGGGCCTTGGGTTAGTCGTGGAAAAAAAATAATCGGAAAAAATATCCCTACACTTTAACAAAAAATGCGTTCGAAACGTTAGAATATGGCATAGTGCCTATTACCTAAAGAATAATGAAATATTTTGAGATATTATTACGCTGCGCTTAGACAAAACCTAGCACATAGGTGAAGCACCGCGATGACTAACACTAACTTAAGCGAATTAATATGTCCTACTTTAAATGATAAAGCTGGTCTTTTATTTTTGTATGCTTAGATTTTGAAATATATGTATCACATGCATGTTATGTTTGTTTCATAATTATTTACAATCTGTCGCTTTTCGAATTTTTTTGTAACCGGGTATCTACCGTCGCTCCCTCGTCTTGCCATCGCCGCGGCTTGCCGCCCGTATGCCCCCCGGGTCGGACCACTCTGCGTACCTGTTGGTGACAGATTATATATTAAATACGTTAGCGCACGTTAAAAATACACCGAAAAAATGTATACTTATATACAGGGTGGGTACACGGAGGATTGCTCCTTAACTATTAGAGATATCGAAACCAATTTTTGTATGGTGATAGACGATCATTGGACCTAAATTCTAGAAATATTTAGGTATATACAGGGTGATTGACAAAAATATGCCAACCCAAACCTGTATTTTTTTAATGGAACATCCTGTATATTTTTGCATTTTTGGATTCACTGCTACATTTAGAATAAAAGTGTAGAAATTTGTATCTGTGTCACTAACCGTTCTGCAGACATCGACACTTTAGTACCAAAATAGAGTTAACTTTGGAACCACGATGCGAGCGTTGTCACCGAGATTTTGTAAATCTGTTTATACCACCGACTATTAATAATAGTCTACTAACAAACAAACTGGGAAATTTTTGGAAAACATGTAAAACTATACAGAATGATTAATTTACGCGAAATGGATTTTTTCTCAATTTTTTCAAATGGAACACCCTGTTTATTTTTTCACATTTCGATTCCCGTGAAAAGCAGATACTAATTGATAATAGGTTTCATAACCATAAGACGGACCCTTCTTGAAAAATATTCTAAAAATTTACTATGACAATAGAACCCACTCAAATCAGGTAGGCTAGCCGCTCGTAATAAGGAGGAACAATTGCTTCTACTGTTTTGACGATTGTATAATTATTAAAATATTGTTCCATTAGCTTGTGTGTTTTTGAATGGACGTTTTGTCAATTTTTGTATAAAATGAATTTTTCCAAAGAAGAAATGGTCGATATGATCTTTATTTACGGCGAAGAAACGCGAAGAAATGCTTTGCTGGCTACCCGTTTGTGCTTTGAACGATACCCAGAGAGAAGACAGCCGTGGAAAGAATCGTTTATGAATATAGCTGAGAGATTTATAAATTCTGGAAGTGTGTGTTATCCCAATCACGTAAAAACAAGCCCAACTGAAGAGATTGAGTTTCAAGTTGTGGCATCTCTTATAGAAAATACGCAAATTAGTACCAGAGAGCTAAGTACACACCTAGACCTAAATAGAAATACAGTTCGCAGGTTTATTAAAAAATAACAAATTGCATCCTTATGATATCGAGCAACATCACGCTTTAAGTGAAATAGATTTTCAAAATCGTGAATCTTTCTGCCAATCGGTAACTACTAAAGTCAATGAAGGAGCCAATTTCGTTAATAACATTCTATTTACAGACGAGGGAACTTTTCACATTAATGGCAATATTAATACACATAACTATCATCACTATGCAGATACTAATCCACTCATCTTAAGAGTTGTTGAGCACCTGCATCGATGGTCAGTTAATGTGTGGGGTGGTATAATCAATTTTAATGTGGTTGGTCCTTTTTTCTTTGATGGGAGTCTTACTGGAGGAAGATGTTTACAGTTTTTGGGAAATGATTTACCCGAGCTTTTGGAAAATATTGAGGTAGATAATATTCGTACCAAGTGGTTTCAACTGGATGGCGCCCCTCCACACTATGCAATCAACGTTAGGCAATATCTCGATAGAAATTATCCGATGAGGTAAATTGGACGAGGTGGTGTGCAAAACTGACCAGCCAGATCACCGGATCTTAAGTCCCTTGATTTCTTCCTTTGGGGTTACGTTAAAGAAAAAGTTTACCAACATCCTCCCACCACAAGCGAAGATAGAAATTAGAATTAGAGCTGCGTTTCAAACCATTTCGCCTCTAATGTTGTTGCGAGTGAATCTTTCGTTTACCGAGCGAATTGCAAAGTGTTTAGCTAGACGTGGTCAGCATTTTGAACATTTAATTTGAATTTATGGTTTTATTCGTTTATGTTTACTTGTTCAACTAATTTTTAGGCGTAAAGAATTATTTTATTGTTTAGTTATTAATTAAGTTTTCCTATCAGTTAAAGAATTTATTTGCCATTTGTATTTTCTTATTTGCTCTGGATTTTGTTTTATTTGTTCCTCTGTATGTCAATATTTTCTAGTAAAGCGTCAATTTCTCAAGAAGGGTCCGTCTTATGGCTATGAAATCTATTATCAATTATTATCTACTTTTCACGGGGAGTCGAAATGTAAGAAAATATACAGGGTGTTTGAAAAAATTGAGAAAAATTACATTTCACGTAAGTTAATCATTCTGTATAGTTTACATATTTTCCCAGTTTTTTTGTTAGTAGACTATTATTAATAGTAGGTGGTATAAACAGATTTACAAAATCGTGGTGAGAACGCTCGCATCGTGGTTCTAACGTTACTCTATTTTGGTACTAAAGTGACGATATTTGCAGAACGGTTAGTGATACAGATACAAATTTCTATACTTTTATTCTAAATGTAACAGTGAATCCAAAAATGCAAATACATGCAGGGTGTTCAATTAAAAAAACACAGGTTTGGGTTGGAATATTTTTTGTCAATCACCCTGTATATGCCTAAATATTTTTAGAATGTAGGTCCAATGATCGTGTATTACCACACCAAAATTAGTTTTGATACCTCTAAATAATTAAGGAGTAATCTGTCCACGCAGTTACACCCACCCTGTATAACAACTTTTCGTTTCACATAATGGATATATCCTACTCACAGTGTGTAATGAATCATTACGTCGGAACTATAGTTACATTAGCCACTTAACAAACAATAAGACGAAGCGTTTCTTAACCTAAAAGTTTCATGTTATTATTGTTAAACCTTATCAAAAAAAATAGCCGAATAGTTATAAGGATAAGGAATTGTGTCAACGGTTAAAATAAAGGTAATACAATGCGCATAAATTACGTACCTAAATTAATTAAACACTTCAATTTTAAAATGAAAAAATTAGCATATATAGAGTGCTTTTTACTAATTATGCTTATAAAATCAATAATGAATTGCGGTTTTGCAGTGGGATGCTTGAGAATAGGTATCTTCGTGATGTAAAAACCAAGTTTTCCATTTGGTTGCGATTATATGTTTCTTAACTTCCAAACTAGTTCTAATGTATTTTACCGAAATCTTGATTTTTATTCTAAAGCGTTTATTTGCTGCAGTGACCTTTCAGTTAAAATGTGATTAAGTTATGAAAATATAGAGATTAGTCGGTGTTTGATTTTTTGTTGTATTAATTACACGTTTCTTTAATTTGCATATTTCAACACTTCATTGTGTTTTTTAGAAGGATCGAAAACCTGCAATTTTAGATTTACTTCAATCTCAATTTTCGCAATGTCAATTATAATGTTAGAGCAAAGCTATAGACAAAATGTCGACCACGGTTAATCCTTTGAGGATTTATCGATTTAACCGTAGTCCATCCAATCACTTTCTGATATTGGAAACAAAGAGCTTATAAAGTAAGCGTTGTTTAAAATCATTCGAAGTCAACATCATTAAATTACAATTATGAATCATTAATTATTAACAATTTTGCAATAATAATGTCGATAGAGAAGAGAATCTAAAATAGACGTAAAAACCATTTGAAACAACCGAATATATTCAGTCGTGCATGTCACGTCATTAATTTTGTTGTTTGTGATTAGAAAAATTCGTTTTCGGCCTTTCTTTTACTTCAGGCTAACACTTATTTTTTCATGCTTTTAAAATCCCATTCAATCATTAAAAACTAACTTTATGTTTTTTTTTAGGATTCATTTTAATTTGAATGAGCATTGGTTAATTGAAGTCTGTGACGCGTGTAATCAAAAGGGGTTGATTATCTTTCATGTCGAGATTATTAAACTAAATTTTTTTGTTTGGATTCATGTTGGAATGAAGCTGTTTCTGAATAAATCATTAAAATTAAATTGAAATGTAATTATCGCAAAAACGTATTTTAGTATTTTATAACGATATACATAAACATTTACTACAGCCATGTTTTATTTACATCATAAATACATTTTCTATAATTAAAAATTATTATTAAATACATAAACAAAAATTATACCTTTTTGTTATGAACGAATAAGTTCAAAGGTAAATATGTAATTAAATTTACATCAGTTCTACATACATAAAGACAAAATCTACATCGATTGGGGCTTGAACCTTGATGACGCAGTTGGTTAGCGCGGTACTCTAGCAAAGTACAGGTCGTAGGTTCAAATCCTATTCGACGTAAACTTGTTATTAATAATAATTTTTAACATAAATAAAAAGTTTTCCTCGAGTATGATTTGAACCTACGACATATACATTGTTAGAGTAGCGCTCTAACCAACTGAGCTATCGAGATACAAGCCTCAACCGATGTAAATTTTGTCTTTATGTATGCAGAACTGATCTAAATTCTAAAAATAATGAGATTACAGTCAAATTACTTATAGTAATAGAATGTGAGTCTGCAATAGCGCAAGGATCAGGGGCGATCCAAGGCGGTAAGCGTTGCTTACGGGCGCTTCGTCTTTTGGGGCGCCAAAAATTACTAGTATATTTTAAAATTTTCAACACATAAATAGAGATTTTTCTAGGTATTAGTCAATAGGCAGGTCAGATTTCTACGGTCGGTGGTTTACGTACCTCCGACATAACACAATAAACAAAAATGTGTCACTATTTAGGGTCATTTTATGACAGGTCTGTGATCCACACCGCTTATTTTAAAAATGAAATATTAAAAAATGCAAAACATACACAAATACTTAATATCTTTATCTTTCATTTGGAGTTTTTCATTTAATCCAAAATAAAATTCTAAAAATATGCATTTTTTAGGGTATTTAAATGATGTTCAATAATTTTTGTTCATTACAAATTATTATTAATTTTATTAAACACATAAATGAAAAAGTTTACCTCGACTAGGATTTGAACCTATGAGATGTACTGTGCTGGAGTACTGCTTTAACCAACTAAACTATCGAGATACAAGCTCCAATCTATGTAAATTTTGTCTTTATGTATGTAGAACTGATGTAAATTCTATTTATTCTTTATTTGTTAATAACAAAACTTATAAAACTTTGTTCATGTTTCTGCATTTAATTAGTTAATATTTGAGTGCCAGATGCTTATTTTCCTGGGGATGCAAAATTATATTTAAATAATTTTTTCTACACTCACTTTATTTTACTTCTTTGGTTTTAGTTTCTTAAGAAAAAAGTGTTTTTTCAAATATTATTTTCTTTTTTATAATAGTGATAGACCATAGTGCCATAGTGGTGTTATTGTTATAGATAATATTTTTCTAGCGCAATGTATAATTTGGTAAGTTGCAATTTTCTTTCTTTATAATATTTATTTACGAGTAGCAATAAACTGTTATATAAGCAATTCATGTTTGTTCAATATGAAATTAACATATAAATATTCAGTTTAATACAATTTTTAACTTAAAAATAAATATAAACATAGAAAGAATAATTAATTAATTTATTTATCTTTAAAAAGTCCATGAATCAATACAATTTGTTTTAATGCGCCATATGTAATTATGTATGTGTGGTCAGTCACTTAATTTTATCATTAAAAAATAAGTTTGAAATTTAAAAAACAAATAATCTTTTGTAATAGTAAATGATATTTAAACCAACCTTGTAGGTAGCGGACCGAGAAAATTTTATTATTGTAATAAACATTTTCTCAGATGGCAATTGTTACCGCAAATGAAAAGATATTTAATGGGTTTTTAATATCTTGATAATAAGACGTGATTCGGTAATGTTTTTCGTCATATTTTATTTTATGTATTTTATGTAAGAAATGTCGGAATGTATGCAAGTAATAGTTGACTAAGGGTTGAAAAACATGTTAGGGTAGAAGCAGGTGTACGTTTAAAACTGCCTTTACCGGAGACCGTAACAAATCTTTGAAAGCGCCTGTATGCATATGGTGGTAAAAATTTCACAAATGTAACAATAAGTTGTCTCGGTACACGACGCGATCAAAGACGTCGTCATTTGTTACTTTGAAATTTGATATTAGATATAGGTTTTTCTACGGAGTGTATATTTTTAAAATTAAGTTATCGTTCAAGAATGAATGTGAAAAATTTGAAATACGGGGGTTGATTTCGGGGGTAAATATAGTTAGTTGATGTCGGAGATGGGATTAGTGGTTTGATTCAGATGGATCGATTTGATTGTATTAATTAGAAACTCCCATGGTAAACCGTTCTGTCTATAAATATATTTGATCGTGTATATTTTTGTAAAACGACTAAATCGCGAATTCATCCTTTTCTTTTTGTGTAGGTTTTAATGTAAGTTTTTCCAAAATGTAATTTATAATTAATCGCCGTTGCGTCGGGCTTCAACCTCGTATCTTAACTAGTCGTGTTTGTGATAAAGTGTTTAACTAAAAGGAGTATATTCAAGTGTAAGTAGGTATTTTAATGTAATTAAAGCTCACAGCAAAAAATTCGACAAGCCCATGTAATCTATTAAACATCAATCATTGCCTTGCTAGAAGTATCTAATTGCTGTTAAAAGATTATAATTAATCGCCGTTGCGTCGGGCTTCAACCTCGTATCTTAACTAGTCGTGTTTGTGATAAAGTGTTTAACTAAAAGGAGTATATTCAAGTGTAAGTAGGTATTTTAATGTAATTAAAGCTCACAGCAAAAAATTCGACAAGCCCATGTAATCTATTAAACATCAATCATTGCCTTGCTAGAAGTATCTAATTGCTGTTAAAAGAAAAGGGGCCAGCTTTAGACAGTAACGTAACCCTTCTCATTGTTATAATGACTTGGAATTGTTGTCTGTTGATTATATATGTAGACAGAGTTGTCGTGGACAAACGGGTAAAAGATAAATCTCGGTTATAATTGTAAATAGGCAATACCGATGGTTTACACACACACTCGGGTCCAGATGACCGTAAAAACTTCTCGGATTCCATTTTTACTGTTTTATTGTTTTGTATAGATGAATGTGTAAACTGCACTTACCCTTGTAAGACTTTGTTTTAATGAGTTTATTTTTTAATGTCTTTGATTCAGTCTGTTTAATTAGAATTGTTTGTCTGCGAATTAATTTCTCTTTATACGTAATTGTGTATGTTTAAATAACTTGCCTATTTTTTTTGTTTGTTCTTGCGGTTACCTTATTGTTACCTGTGCAATTTTACTGTTTTTATATTTTGTGTGTACCGTAATCTGCCTTATTATATTAATCGCTTATTTACTTAAAGACGGGGCATGATTGGTTGTATAGGACCACATGATTGGTATTAAAATTTTTATTCTGATTTATTTATGACACAATTGTGGGTGTGATTTCACCGTTTATTTTTTATTGTGTTTATGTGTAACTAACTGCTTTTTATTTTATTTTATTCCTTAATATTATAATTTTGCACGCACTTTGACCTGATTTAATGGTGGTTTGTGACCTTTTCACTATTTTTTTTTGTTATTTGCCTTATTAATTGTACTTGTGCAATTACTTATTTATGAATAAATTTTTTGGTGGTTCTTTCCCAACATAGTAAATTAACGGGTTGAAGCATTATTTGCGCAAAGCTCGTTAATTCTATTTGAGTAGTTTCATTGTTTACCTGTCCCACATGATGCAACACTTAATCTTATCAAATCCTATCTCATTCACATAACACGGCGTAGCTACCACTAGACGACCAATTCTTTTGATCAGATTAGCCATTGTTTTGTTCTTGAATTTGCATTTTTGGGAATAAGTTCAAATTATACTTTTTAAGTCGGGGACGCTAAAACTTATTTCTAATTAAAAAAAAATTTTTTTTGTTACTTCAAAGGATAATAGGTGGTGGGTAGTAAAAATCTTTCTGGAAATCACGGCAGAAAACGAAAGGCGGTTAAAGAATTAGTGCGCGAAGCAAAAGGACAGTATTAAGAAAGTTCTTGTATTTAATTCTACTACTGAAATTTTTTTTCATCTTTGTGATACGGATATGAATACGAATTAAGCATTAACATCAAATTCGGCAGAAAATTCATTCGCAGCGAAAGAAGCAATAGTAGCAGTAGAAGCAGCAGCAGTAACAGAAGCAGCGACCGAAGAAGAACCGCAGCAGTAAAAGAAGCAGTAGGATCTACTGCCGAAGCTAACCAAAAACCTGATACAAATTAGAATTAAAAAATGATTACCAATTGCATCAAATGTTGCGTGATGCTATTACATGACCTACATATATTAGTGATAATACTCGAAAATTATTAATAGAAATAGGGCCAGTGGTAGAAACAAATGTAAATTACCATGCAGATAATAAAGAAAGAAAGTTAAGCAATGAATATTATTATATGAAATTGTCGAATTCCGAATTAGTGCACCGAAGATGGTTCAAAAATAAATAATAGTGTATTCTGCTTTTATTGTAAATTATTTAATTCTAATTCAGTAAGTTTATTAATTACTACCGGTTACTCAACTTGGCAAAATCTTTCAAATACTTTGCAAAGTCATTAAATATGAAACCCATTTTTTTAACCTAATTTTAAATACAGCGCTTAATTCCTTACAAGATAGATAGGGGCAACTAAAATGCCACAATAAAATATTCAAATTTTTATACAGGGTGGCCCACCTATCTCTCTCTCTCGGAATATAGCTCCTAAATCAATACAGATTTATAAAAAATTCCTACGGCATGTTATTGGAGACTAAGAGAGCTACTTTTTAAAATTATTTTTGTGTGTACAGGGTGCTCCATAAATAGGTGGCAAAAAATTTCGACATTTTATAAACGTAACACCCTGTATATTTTTACATTTTTAGAAACTGTCCTTTGTAAGCTTTACAGCGATACCTCGTTTTTAGTCATCGGATGCAGCGTTGCCAAGTTATTCACGTTTTAGTAAAATTTACGGGAAAATCACATTGGTAAAAAGAATATCAGTGATTTTTTGTTTTTATAATCGGAACGACAAAAATTACCAGTCTAGTAGACAAAATGTTAACTAAAACTTTTATAAGCATTAAGTTTGTTAAAAAATGTACAGGGTGTCCAGAACAGATCATCCAAATGCGTTATTTTCAAATAGCTAAAACTTAATTTTTTCAAATAGAACACCTTGTATATAAATACATAATATGAAAGCTTATTTAATAAGCTTTCTAATGATATCATAATTGTGGTAACTAGTATTACTTATTAATAGGTAAAAACCTAAAAATAGAAGATATGTCGATAGTCATGCGTAATAATGAATAAATATGTAAGTACCTACATTTAATATTTAATACACATAAAACCAAAATAAACAAATTAATTGATCTTGAAAAAATAATTATTTCAATAAATGTTCGAAATGTCTCCCATTTTGTTCGATGCATTTTAGTGCCCGATTCCTTATCGGATCCCTAACTTGTGCCATCATATGTGGTGAAATGGAGTTAAATGTTTCTCTTATTATCACTTTCACATCTTTAGTAATCGCTGGTTGGTTGTACACTTTGCTTTTAACATATCCCCACAGAAAAAAATTACAGGGAGTTAGGTCTGGTGATCTGGCAGGCCAATGTACCGGTCCTCCTCAACCTATTCATCTATGTTGGAACTGTTGACTCAACCACTGACGAACAGGTAACACATAATGCACAGAAGCACCGTCGTGTTGGTACCACATATTATTTAAAACATATTGTGGTATATTTTGCAAACATTACCTTAAATAATTTTGAAAAAAATCTAGAAACACAGCACCAGTTAATATCCTGTTAAAAAAGTAGGGACCGATAACATAATTGTCGATAATACCACCCCAGACGTTTATTGACCATTTCCCATGGGAAGTGGTTCTAAACAAATGAAGATATTCATCTGCATTATAATGAAAATTATGACAATTTACTGTACCATTATGATGAAAAGTGCATTCATCTGTGTAAAGTAGTTTCCTCCAAAAATCTTATTATTTATCCATCTGCAGTGTTCCATTCTGTGATTATAATCTTGGGGTAGGAGTTCCTGATGTAACTGGTAATGAAATGGATGAAGTTTATTTTTCTTTAAAATCCGTTGTTCGTGAAATTTCTACGTATTGACGTAATTGCCGTGTACTTATATTTCGATTTTCGACTACAGCTGTTAAAACAGTAATTCCATTGTCTTCTGTTAAGACAGAAGCTGGTCTTCTATGTGTACTATATTTTATAGAACCGGTTGTATTGAATCTCGCTGCTACTTTTTTAAAACATGCGCCAGTGGGATATCTTCTCTGCGGATATCGTTGAGCTTGCTAAAAGCAGTTTTTCTGACATTCTCCCAAAATGTAAATCATTTCAATTAGTTCTTCACTAGAATAATTCATTTTAAACTTTTCCAAATATTCTTTAAAAAACAATAATTTTATAATAGCTTCAGAAGTAATTATTGGCAATTGTTGTTTATTCTGAAAACTGTCAAGATTGTGTTTTGTTTTCAGTGATTACTTTGCGTTTCCTAGTATACCATTGCTTTACAGATAATTTAGTTAGGTGCCTATGTATTTTACAATTAAAGTAGTACCTAGTCATGAAAACAGGGCTACTAATACTACAATTGGGTATTTTTCAGATTAAAGTGTTAATTCTGTAAATCAGTGGTTTACAAATTTTTAAATTTCTCTTGAAATGAATAAGAAAACGAAAACAAAACGACATATTTCTTATTTTTACGTTTTTACCTATTAATAAGTAATACTAGTTACCACAATTATGATATCATTAGAAAGGTTATTAAATAAGCTTTCATATCATATACAGGGTGTTCTATTTGAAAAAATTAAGTTTTAGCTATTTGAAAATGACGCATTTGGATGATCTGTTCTGGACACTAGACTGGTAGTGTAATTTGTGTAGTTCCGATTATAAAAACAAAAAATCACTGATATTCTTTTTACCAAAGTGATTTTCCCGTAAATTTTACTAAAACGTGAATAACTTGGCAACGCTGCATCCGATGACTAAAAACGAGGTATCGTTGTAAAGCTTACAAAAGACAGTTTTTAAAAATGAAAAATATACAGGGTGTTCCGTTTAAAAAAATGTCGAAATTTTGACACGTATTTATGGAGCACCCTGTACACACAAAAATAATTTTAAAAGGTAGTTCTCTTAGTCTCCAATGACATACCGTTGGAATTTTTTATAAATCTCTATTGCTTTAGGAGCTATATTCCGAAACAAGATAGATAGATAGATAAATATTGACACTAACGAATTAAATAATAGTTGTATCGAGCTAGAAAATTATTTAAAAGGTAAAGATAATCAAGATATTAATGGCAAAGAAATTTATAGTGAATTATTATCGTTCAAAAATTTATTTATAACGAATAATTCTGAAAATTTTAAAAATGCTTTAGTTTCATTACAGTTTATATATGACAATGATTTAAATTCAACTTTTGTCAATATGTGACCTATTATTACATTACAAGTGGAGAACTTTCATATATTCGTATAAATAAATAAATTGTCTTCTAATATGTGTAATTGATTATTTTGTTTCCTTTGTCACATACTCCTACTTATTTAATTCAAAAGGCGCAATTTCAATTTCTTCATCGGGACTCATTTTACCTTGGGCCGCCCCTGGCAAGGATCCACATATACCCAATTAAATTTAAATTAAAAATTATTATTAATTTTATTAAATACATGAATAAAAATAATAAATAATAATTTTTAATTACATATTTATTTTTGAACTTATTCGTTCATAACAAAACATATAATAACATTTTCTGTAAAATTACTTCAAATTTAGTTTTGTTAATTCGCTGATAATATTGAGGATAGATTTGATTTACGGAGTCAAATAATGAGGCCGTTTGGTTTACTGCGTATACCCAGTTAATTATAGTATTTTCAAGATCATTAATTTCTATTCATCGGTGTAACGTGTGGATTCCACAGTGAATTGAAATGTCCTACACAAAAAGATTGGATAAGCTGAATTATTCATTTTGAATATATTACATCACCCATAAAAGTTTTTAGCTTGTGTACGGATCAATAAAGTGTAATTTGATTGTATGATAATTATTCACCGTTCAAAATAAAAAGTTTGGCATGGGAATTTCGTAAATAAGTGAAAGTTAAGCTGGCGTTTGCAGGAAAGTTAGGCATTTTATATTTACTATTTCAATAAAATGTACTTAATGTGTTCCAAGAACAACTTAATTGTTACAAGGAAAAGGCGTTCTAGGATAATATCACAGATAAGTGATTCTATGACACTATGAGGGCGATACATAATTTAATTTCCTACCACTTCCATAAGGTTTTCCCGCTGTTGGCGTTTAGTTGCTCAGATAATATTTAATTAATTTTTAGCATAATGGTTAGTGTATTTGAGGTTTATACTAAAATCTACTATGAATGTCAGGTGAGTTTCGTTATAACGTATTTTAAGAAAACAGAATATATTTTTTTCCTGAAGTTAATATTTTATCATGCTTGCTATACCAATTTGAAGAAACTCTTATCTACCTAGCTCACTTCAACATTTATTAAGTAGTGTGAGCTAATGGATCATATTCATCTTTTACTTTATTTTATGATTCAGACATAACGTTATCCCCAATCTTCGTCGGTACGTTGTCAACTTCATAGTTCATTCTTTTTCAGACCACCTAAACCGTTTTAAAGTATTAATACATTAATACATTTGTTTTCCTCCTTTTTCCATTCGGATCTCTGATTTCCAAGTCTTTTATCCTCGGGGTGTGAGGCTGCACCTGCCGAGACCCGGCCTCCTCTTAAAACAATTATCTTTCTTTTTTTTAATTCAATTTCTAAACCTCCACTAACAACAACCGCGATGGTTAAGTACGGTCGCTACTGTGCTACCGTAACGGTGGTATCCCCAACCCCGACGCCGCCCGTCCACCTACACCGACACTCACCACACACACATACGCACACACCCTCGCCTCGCGTACAAGCTCCCACTGAAACGCCTGGTCCATTTCCACCTCATCAACACACTCCTACATTTCAACACGTTCCACCGCCTCCACAAAACCACACAAACCCGCACACACACACACACACACACACACACAACCCGCTCTCTTACCCACACCCGCCCAGCCACCTGTACCTGCCGTGATTCCTACACCCGCTTCCCCAATACTGAACCCACCCGCTCCCAATCCTCGAGATATTGCATCCGCAATACCCCCAAAACCCATTACAACCCAGAAATCCCTTTTTAATTACTTAAAATCCTTTAACCTTCCCAGGTTGAACTTAACATTCAACCATAACCATACCTGATTCTTAGAGACCGCCTCTTCCTTGCTGGATGGTGCGCAGCTTAGGCTGCGACACCATTTCGATGACTCTTCCGTCACCCTCACCCAACTCTCCGGTCCCCGTTTGAATCACCTTCCCTTATCCCACAAACTCTCCCAAAGTATTGTTCTACCTGCACACAGGAAGAGTGTCTTGCCCGCACGATCCGCTGTCCAAACTGTGGCGAAAGTCACAGATCCTCCGCCAAAAAATCGTTGACAAACCCAAGGTGTAACAACTGCGGGGATGCTCACCCTACCTATTCCTTTAAGTGCCGGAAGCGGCGGGAACCTCCCAGTTCCCCATCGAAGATGGCATCCCTTGAACCCATCCTGTCTTCCGAAGAGTCCGACTCAGAAGACACCGCCCACCTTAAACCCACTCCCGATACCGATCCCCTTTCCATTAAGGACTTCCTGCAAGTCCTCATACACTCTCTTTTCCGCATGTTCCCTGACCGACAGGACATGGTTCTTTGCTCTTTAGACTCCTCCCAAAACTTTTTCCAAAAGTGTATCAACGTCTGCGTATCAGGTACGCGGATTAAGGTAGCCGTATTCCGCCAACCCATTCCTTAACTCCGTCCCAATGGATATCATAGCAGGGACCGTTAATGCCAGGGGCGTGCGTCGGAAACATCCCTTAATCAAACACTTTTTACATTCTCACAATATTCATATCCCCTCCATGACCGAAGCAAAGCTTACACCCAGATGCACCCTTAATTTCGACACCTTTCACACTTATTCAAACAATAGCCAACATGGAACCGCCCTCTTAATTAAGAACTGCTTCCCCTCCACTCCTTTTCAACTCCCGGCGCACCTACATCATCTCGAATGCGTTGTTACAACGGTGTACTTTCCCACTCCTATAGTATTTATTTCCTATTACAACCCGCCAGGTCACAACACACTATCAGATGACTCTTTAATCTACGCTTCTAGCCCCCCTAATGCTGTTATCCTAGGTGACTTCAATGCCCGCCACTCCCAATTCGGAGACACCGCAACGAATGGCAACGGTAACAGGCTATCATCCGCTCTGTTGCAGTTGCCACTTCTACGAATCTCCAACACTCAACCAACCTATTTCGAACATTTAGGTGCATCTATAGAACATCATATCATAGTTTCCGAGCCAATAGCCCACTATTTCGATCGTGAGTGCTTTCTAGGCACCACAATCACATATGATCACATACCACTACTGGTCAAAACTTCATTTTGTCCAGCTCCCCCTACACCTCCTCAATACACAGCAATTAAAGATTTTTCTAGAGCAGACTGCAATGTGTTCTGCGAACACATCTCCAACAACCTTCCTACACCCAATCTTCAAACGACCCAAGATCTCGAGAGAGCCATTAGTGACCTAACGTCCATAATTACATAAGCGAAATCTCAATGCCACTAAAAAACATCAACATCTCCCGCAAACCGCTCACATAGCACACTGTGAACTAGATCAAAGAGAAAAGACGAATATATCGTCCATTCTTGCGATCTAGAGATCTGGCTCTCAAGACCGAATACAATCGCCTTAACGCCTTAATCAGGCGAGAAATCAATAAACACGCTGAACACTCCTGGACCAAAGCCACCTCCCAGCTATATTATAGAAATGGTAAACTCTTCTGGCAACAATTCGATAGACTAACGAGAAGAAAAGTAAACTCAAAATCCCACCTAACCGACCTTCAGGGCAACATAATCTCCTCCGACCAAGAAAAGGCCGATTTCTTTGGTCACCACCTTCAATCCATTTTTCAATCCCCAGATGATCACCAGTTCGATAGCCGGTTCAAGGAACTCCTCGAGGGTCACCTTGAAGAATTCCGCAACCTTAACCTTCCTGAAAGCCAACTCGACAACGAGAGTCCTTTTTATGCCCCTATCACACCCAACCAGGTCCAAACATATTTCAAAAAAGGGAAAAATTCAGCTCCAGGTCATTACGGCCTAAATAGGAAAATCCTTCGGGACCTACCTGACCAAGCCCTCCGTATACTTTCCCCACGCTGACCTAACCTCACCCTACCCATATAGACCCATTTCCCTCCTGTGTTGCATCGAGCAGATTCTAGCTAGGCGACTCAGGGACCAACTAGAATTCAATGATCTTCTTCCCAACAGCCAATTAGGCTTCCGTCCCAACCAAACGTGTCACTATCCCTTGTTGAAGCTGCTTACAGAGACCACCAGGGCATTCACTCACAAGTAATGCAATCTGGCTGTGTTTCTGGACATTAAGTAGGAATTCGACAGGGTCTGGTACGACGGTCTCCTGCACAAGACCCGTAACCTCAATATACCCGACCCCTTCTCCAGACTCCTCCTCTCGTACCTGACCAATCGGTCAGTTCGAATCAAAGTAGGGATAACCTCTGATCCGGGCGGTTAATCGAAACCGCGAAACGGCCTTCCGCCTCATATCGAAAACCTTGCGGAACTTCTCCAACTGGGATAAGCAGTGGGGAGTCTCCGTCAATCCCACCAAAACCCAAACTATCCTCTTCCGCCATCCTAATTACACTGAAGATAAGTTCCCAAAGCTAGCCTCCAGAAATGTATTACCTCACCCTAAATCAAGAAAGATTCCCACTCCAAGATGAAATCACCTACCTAGGAATCCTCTTTACTAGAACCCGCAATTGGCTCCCCGATGTTAAAAAAATACTCAATAGGACCGCGCAAACCTACTAGGCGCCCTCCGGGGTAGAATCAGAGGTTGCTACCCTAAGACACTTCTACACACTTATAAAACATGCATCCGCCCTGTTATGGATTTTCAATCACCAATATAAACCCCAATCACCTTTCCTCCATCGCCTCCTGTGAACGACGAATCCTCAGACGTATACACAGGTTACCTCTAAGGTACCCTAGCGACTTCACAACACAACACGCAAACATACCAACCATCTCACACAGAATTCAAACACTACAGAAGAACTTTGCACATAAAAGAATCTTCGGCGACACTATCCCTACCAAAGAGATTCTTACCACACCCCACGAAGAAGACCTAAATTAAAATTCAAACAACCCCCCGCGATCCTTACACAACTTCTCGACGACCTCCCCGAGGAGATAGAAGATTCCCTGGATAACATCCCATATGCCCTCCGCATCCCCCGTCTATTCGATGACGACCCATCAAGAAACGGACGACTAATCTAATAATCACACTAAGCACTCTACACCCCACTTAACAATCCCACATTTAAGCCAATAAACGCATTATTAAACATTAAATATATAAACCTTTTTTTCCTTTTTTTTTACATCAAAAATAGGCACATCTCATGATTGTAAACTATACAATATTAAGATACAAGATTAAGTGAATTATTCAACGTATGCCTTAAGTGTGGAAAAGTGCCGAGTGATTGGAACAGTGCGATCTTGTACCACTGTATGAGGGTAAGGGAAACAAGAGTGATTGCAAAAATTACAGAAGAATAAGTTTGATTAGTGTACCTGGTAAAGTATTTGGAAAAGTAGTGATTGATACAGCACGTGAAACTACCCAAACTGAAGTCTGCGATGTACATGGTGGCTTCATACCAGGGAGATGATGTCAGAGGGTTGCTCTCCAGCAGCTGATTTAAAAGTATTGAAGTGTGTGCGTTTATAGATCGGGAGAAAGCATGTAACGAAGTGAATTGGGAAAAGCTGTGAGAAATATTAAATGAATATGGCGTAAATAAATGTCTAATAAAGGCAGTATGGAATGGCAACCGGGCATGTGTTAGGGTGAGAGCAGGAGTAAGTGAATACTTTAGTATCCAGGAAGAAGAAAACCAGGCTGTGATGTCACAGTGGTTGCTCAATGTATACATGAATAAATGTGTTAGGCAAGCTTGCACCGATACGATTGGTGTAATGGTTGGTGACTTAACCGTTCTGGTGTATTCAGATGATACAGTCTTATTAATCTACAATGGGAATGAGCGACAAACAGCAGAATTTCGATATAGTCTGTGATAGCAGTAGAAAACAAATATTGTGGTTTTCAATTGGGAAGGTTAAAAAGAGAATAGAGTATTTAATTGTGGAACAAGTCGAGTTGGTATAACTGCGTAGAATGTTCACTGCAGATGGTACAATGGATGACGACATTGGACGACGGCTTAATGCTGGAAGGAAAAGCATTGGAAGTATATGGACGATAATGAAAAACGAAAGCATGAGCGTAGCTGCGAAATGAGCAATCTATAATGGCGTGATTGTCTTGTCAATCATGAGATTCCTGGGAAGAGCATGCGATAAAATGAGACGCGATGAGATGAAAAATGAATATATAATGATGGAGTGTGCCGAAGAAAAGATGATGATTGATATGTATAAAAGTAGTACACTACGTTGTTTTGGTGACATCGAAAGAATGAACAACACAAGGTTAACAAAACAGAAGTTACAGGTAAGACCGGGTATGGTAGGCCGCGTAAAACTTGGCTGAATGCAATAGAGTGTATGATAAAAGAAAGGAAGATAAGGAATTTTAAAAATAAATGGGCGGGTCAGAGACAATATATGAATCTTGCGGAAGCTAGAGAGGTATGAAAGAATAGGAAAGCGCAGAAAGATTGAAAATAAAAAATAAACAAGAAGCAAGTATTGTTTTGCCTACACCTCGAGGGAGCGGAGTAACTGTTTATGTTATGTAATTGAAAGATTTACCTCTTTAGGCACTTATTCGATTCTATTAATTAATTTTCAAACTAATATGTTTTTTTGCTTTATTTTCTCAACAAGTTTATCTACTGCCTGTTTATTTACCATTTTAAACAGAATGTTTATAAATGGATATACCTTTGGTAAAAGTCATGCACATGAAGAGCAATTCATTAATTAAGTCGTAATATTGTTTCATTGTTTAATCAAATGATTGTAAAATTTCACTTCGTACACACAATGCGTTGGAGTTCTTGAGGCTGCTTGGTCTCGTTCCGCTGAACCTCGTGGATGTCTGTATGAAAATAGCTTCATTTTGGCAGTCTAAACTACAAGCTGCACAATCATCGCGTCGTAAAATTTGCTAAGATGTTTATTATTCACTAATCAATAACAACCAATAATCTGTTATTGATCTTTAAAATGTCTTTGAATTCCATTCAGTTTAAGTGCGTGAAGTTGAATATGATTGATCGATATTCGCAATGGTACTTTTTTTCTGAATCGCGTGCGTACTCTTGTTCACAACTGCTCGAGCTATGTCCTTACTCAAACCTATCGCGACTCTTTCTTTCTTGACGGAGACTATTTCCTTCAACACGTTTTTCTACTAGCAGACCTGTAACGTTAATGCCTTATCGTATGTAAGCGCGCTGCGGTCGTTTCCATCCCAGTCTCATGGACGATAGAAAGCTACTTTGCGTTTTCACCGTTGTTCTCACTTAAATACGCATCATCGTCCAACTACACTGCTCAATTTATATATATATATATATATATATATATATATATATATATATATATATATATATATATATATATACACACTTTTCTTACTATATCAGGCAACGAGAATTTTTTTTCAACTTATATAAATACCATAGCAGGCCAAGAATAAAGTTCCTATAATAAATTAATTTTTGAATTATGTTATCCAAACTACTGGGTGCGTCTAGAGAAACTTTAACGACAAATAACTGCACGACTAGGCCTCACTTAAAACAAGATTATTAGGCCAGCATAGTCAATCCTAAAGAATGATTTAATGACATTCTGTGACAATTTTAATGAAATTTATGAAAGCTATCATGAAAGAATTAGACAAACATTACAGAAAATATTAAATTATGTTAATATTAGCGTACATCAAAATATAAAGATGTAATACAAACACACACACACACACACACACACACACACACACACACACACACACACGCACGCACACACGCACACACACACGCGCACACACACGCGCACACACACGCACACACACGCACACACACACACACACACACACACACACACACACACACACACACACGGGCGTATGCACGCTCGCATGGCATACAGTGTCAGGCAAAAAAGTTAGGACCGATTCAAACAAGATGGAAACCTGTATGTGGCGCCCTCTATCAGTAATAAAAGAACTGTCATATTTGAATTTTGCGTGATAAAAAGCCCCTATATACAAAATTTCGTCCGCTTATTACTCCATTGTAAAAAGATATTAAATAAAAACAAAAAAATAATGAAACTTCAATACCCTATATCTTTTAAACGAAGGCGTTGCGGACCCAAGTTCATAAGAACTTTTTTTCTTATTTTAGTGTCCTCTATCGCGTGGCACTATGCATGGCACTTTATATATATATATATATATATATATATATATATATATATATATATATATATATATATATATATATATATATATATATATATATATGCCAGACCCTGTCAAATGCTTGCTTAATATCCAAGAACACAGCCAGATTGCATTGCTTATGGTTGAATGCTCTGGTGGTCTCGGTAAGCTGCTTCAACAAGGGATCGTGACACGTCCGGTTTGGGCGGCCTGGGGCTGAGTTTTTACCTTTTTTTAAAATTCTCGTTGTCGAGAGGGGGTTCGGGAAGGTTAAGGTTTCGGAATTCCTCGAGGCGGTTTTCGAGGAATTCTTTGAAAACAGGATCGAATTGGGGATCGTTGGGGGATTGGAATATGGATTGGAGGTGGTGACCAAAGAAATCGGCCTTTCCTTGGTCGGAGGAGATTAGGTTGCCCTGAAGGTCGGTTAGATGGGATTTGGGGTTAACTTTTCTTCTGGTCAGTCTGTCAAACTGTTGCCAGAAGCGTTTACCGTCTCGATAATCTAACTGGGAAGTGGCTTCTCGCCTGATTAAGGCGTTAAGGCGATTGTATTCCGTCTTGAAAGCCGGATCTCTGGATCTCAAGAATTGACGATAGATTCGTCTCTTCTCTTTGATCCAGTTCACTGTGTCGTGGGAGCGGTTTTTTTGGAAATGTCGATGTTGTTAAGCGGGACTGAGGTGTCGACCGCTTCCGTCATTACGGAAGTCAGGTCGCTAATGGCTCTCTCGAGATCTTGGGTGGTTTGGAGATCGGGTGTAGGAAGGTTGTTGGAGATGTGTTTGGCGAATATATTCCAGTCTGCATTCGAAAAAAAACCATTAATGATTGTGTTTTGAGGGGGTGTTGGAGGAGCTGGACAAAATGAAGTTTTGACCAGAAGCGATCGTGGTGCCTAGAAAGCACTCACGATCGAAGTAGTGTGCTAGTGATTCGGAAACTATTATGTGATCTATTACTGAGGCCCCTAAGTGGTCAAAATACGTAGGTTGTGTATTGGCGATCCTCAACATAAGCAACTGCAACAGAGCAGATGATAGTCTGTTGCCGTTTCCATTTGTTGCGGTGTCACCGGATTGAATATGGCGGGCATTGAAATCTCCTAGGATGACTGCATTTGGGAGGCTGGAGGCATAAACTAACAGGTCACCGGAAAGTGTATTGTGCCCGGGTGGATTGTAATAAGATATGAATACTATGGGAGTGGGGAAGTGCACCGTTGCAGCAACGCATTCGAGTTTCTGCAGGTGCGCAGGTAGCTGAAACGGAGTTGAGGGGAAACAGTTTTTAATTAGGAGGGCGGTTCCGTGTGCGCTATTGTTGAGGAAGGAATTATAATTGTTAAATTGTAGTGTGCATTTTTGTGAGAGTTTAGTTTCTGTAATTGAAAGGACGTGTACATTGTGTTGGTGTAGGAAGTGTTTAATTAGGGGGCGTTTTCGACGAACGCCCCTAGCATTAATGGTCCCATTGGGAACAAAGGCGTTTAAGGATGGTGATGGCGTACTACGGCGACCTTCCTCCGCGTACCGGCTACGCAGACGTTGATACGCTGTTGGAAAAAGTTGAGGGATAAGGATTCTATGGTTCGGATAACACGGCGTTGGTGGTTAGGGAACAGGTCTAGGAGAGAGTGGGTAAGGACTTGTATGAAGGATTTGATTGTGACGGGATCTGTGTCGGGAATAGGTTTAAGGTGAACGGTGTCTTCAGAGTCAGACTCGTCAGACAGGATCAAGTATTGCCATCTGTGACGGAGAACTGGGAGGTTCCCGCCGCATCCGGCACTTAAAGGAGTAGGTGGGGTGGGCATCCCCGCAGTTGCTACACTTTGGGTTTGCCGCGGACTTACAGGATGTGGATCTGTGGCTTACACCACAGTTGGGACACTTGATGGATCGGGTAGGGCACTCCTCAGAGGTATGTCCCACCTGCGTTCAGGTGACACAATACATGGGGAGAGGTGTATGGATGAGGGAAGGTTCGCATCGAAAATCTCTCCCGAACATGGAGACACCGGTTGCGAGAAGGAACTCTAGGGTGGTTTGGGAATTTGTGATTACGCGGACTAGGGATGTGGGATTATTGGTAGCCTTTGAGGTGATGCGCACGGGCTTTCTCACGTGAGTCAGGTCGATTGCATCGAGGATCTCGTTGGTAAGGTACCCTTATCCACGTGACGAATCAGGAAAAGGAAGGAGGTTTAGGAATGGAGTTTGGTTGACGGGGGCCGGATAACTGAGTTAAGGTAAGGGAAGGTTCATCGAAGTGGTGTCGCAGCCTAAGCTGCGTTCCATCCGGTAAGGGAAGGGAGGTTTCGAGGAGGCAGGTGTGATTGTGGTTGAACGTTAAGTTCAACCACGGAAGGTTAAGGGGTTTTAGGGTATTGAACAGGGATTTCTGTGACGTGATAGACTTCGGGATATTGCGGACGCAATATCTTGAGGATTGTGAGCGGGTGGGTAAAGGATTAGGGTTAACAGGTGTAGGACTCACGGCGGGTACAGGTGGTTGAGCAGGTGTTGGTAAGAGAGCGGGTGTAGGTAGAAGAGCGGGTTTATGTGTGTGTGCCGGATTGTGTGTGTTGCGGGTTTGAGTGGTTTTGTGGAGGCAGTAGAACGTGTTGAAGTGTAGGAGTGAGTGGATGTAGTGGAAATGGATGATGCATTTGAGTGGGAGCGTGTACGTGAGGAAGGTGGAGGTGAAACGAGTGTGTGTACGTAGGATTGTGTGGTAAGTGGTGGTGTGGGTGGACGGACGGCGTCGGGGGTAGGGGACACAACTTTGACAGTAGCTCGGTGGCGACCTTGCTTAACCATCTCGGCTGCGTTGTTAATAATAGGTTTGTGAAATTTGAGGATTAAAAATTAAAAATTAAAATCTGTTATCGAAAGGCCGGGTCTCAGCCAAGGTGCAGCCTCACACCCCGAGGAAAAAGGGCTTGGAAATCAGAGACCCAATTTGAAACGGAGGAAATACACAGTTAAAATAAAATAACAAAGTAATTAAATTAAAATTCTTTATTAATGATGCCTATTACCGTTGACCTTGACCCGATGACGATCCTGCTGTTGGCGGTGTCCTGGATGCTTCTGGAATTTTCCAGTGCTGCTGATATACTCCGACGGCTCCTGCTTGCGGCTAGGCTGTGGCTCCTCTACTGATGACCGCTTCTTCGTGTTATCTGTATGCAAGCAGTAACAGATCTACCTCCGAAGCGGCGAAGATCACGATGCCGGAACGATGAGCGAAAACGTTAGGTTCTTTTTTGTGAAGTTAAGCGATTGTAATAAAAATCACAAACGCTTACGCTGGCTACGGGCTTATGTTCGTAACCGAGGTTCGGACTGCCCTGATCGATAATCGAAATAATTTTACAACACTTCACGAAAGCATGTTGCCGGGCAATAAAAATATGAATGTAAAGGTTCATTATATCCAAAATTAAACAAGGAATTCAAAAATGTAGAAGTATACAGGGTGTTGCATTTAAAATGACAAAGTTGATATTTATTTCCGATGTAACCGGAAATGGTACAGTAAATCTGATTGCATTTTTGGATTCCTTGGATCTTTTTAGAAGGGGATTCCCAATTTTATGTAAATATAATAAACCGTTGAGGAGATGCTCAGGGAGTTCTATAATTTATACTAACTCTCTCTCTCTCTCTCTCTCTCTCTCTCTCTCTCTCTCTCTATATATATATATATATATATATATATATATATATATATCGGTGTAATAGATCAAACATTTTTGAATTTTTTGATTTGATGCTTTGGGATACCGCCATCACAATTGAGAAAAAACAATTTTATGTCATTTCGGTCATTAACATTGCAAATTGCAATTAAGGAAGGTTGTTCGGAATATGACCCTATGACTATATGCAAAATTTCACAGTTTCTTAAATTTCTAGGGGGCCATGGCAACTGAGAGAAAACCATTTTATGTAGAACCAAAGTGCCATTTTGGTCGGTAAAATGTACAGTATTCTGTGTTTTACAAAGTGATTCGATGTTTGTGAATCATGGTCATAGCCATAACATCATATTCCCAAAAACTTTCTGTTATAACATTTTTTCGCATTAATGACCGAAAAGAAACTTCCACACAAAATGGATTTGTTCTCAATTATCATGGCTGCGTAGTATTTTAAAAACTAAAAATGTGCTTGAAATTCTTTTTAGACTAAGCACAGCGGTATTTCAAGAACAAGATTAAGATTTTTTTTGTCTACATCCACAGTGAAGTCAGCCCGGGTTAAATTTGAGAATGGGAGAGTAATATGCACACGACGTTGTTATTGTAATTCATGAAGTCGATTTGAATACACTTTCTACAAGAACCTCGAAGTACCTCACTTGAATAAAATATTACTTGGATATTAATTCTATTACCATTAAACTATGTAAACTGATTTACGACCTCTTATTTCTAAGGGACATTTTGAAATGGCCTTTAGTAAAGACTGTATTAGTAGTTTGTGTAGTCAATACTTAATTACGAGCTTATGTTACAAACAAAGTACACCCACTTAGCACACAAAAAATAAAAAACACCGAACGCGTTTGAATAGCTAAGCTAGTCGACCACTGATGATGATAGCTTAGCTATTGAAAGGCGTTCTTGTTTTTACATGTTGTGTGTTTAAAAATCGATAATTATCTTCAGAGCAACTTTTTAGTGAGCGTTTTCTATAAAACATCTTTATCTTTTGGAGAGATGTAGAAATAAATATAAGAATAAGGACAACCAGCTGTTCTACTTTCTATTGATCCTATCGCACCAAATGTAATACAACATACTTAGCATACCCTCGTTTGTTGAAAAAAAAGTGTTGAATAATGTAATTCCATGTATTAATAACCAATAATATATAATTACATCATTTTTATTTATAGTGAATTCAAAAACGTTTCCAAACAAAATAAAGACAAAGTATATAATCCTTCTTTTACGGAAATCTGTAATCATTTTTCAAAGTTTTAAAATATAGATTAAGACGGAAAAAGACCTAAAGACGTTTGCTTAATAAGTATGTAAAGAAGAAATTTAACTAGTTTCCATAAACTTCTTCGCGTTATACAAATTTAACATTATGTATCTTGACAAACGCGCTTGAAGTGACATTTCTGTCACCGTCATTTTCTATTCTGAGCAGCAGTAAAAGTATTTTTTTCTATTTTACGTTTATGATATGTACATTATGACATTCAAGCGGGTGTTGTAATATTTGACTTTATGAAACCGCATATTTTTATGTTGGTATGTAAACTAAGTTCTTTGTTAATGTAAATATAAGTGTAACATAACTTATTCGTATCTGAAATGTGTATATAAGATTAAAACTAATTGTTGGTTTTGTCTGAATCTATAACGCGAATGCTTTGAGCCAATATAAATAAAACAACGCCGGTATTGAATTTTGAAAATCGATACGAGTATCAGACAAATTTGTTATAAATGATCATTTGCTACTTTAATTTATACTTGACGTAAGCTTTCTACCTGAACAACAACACAGTATGTTAATATGAAAATGTAAACTTTCACCATTAACACTCATAATAAAATACTTATCTTTTTTGGGATTTTTTAATGGTGTACTTTAAATTATACAATCTAAACGTTTCGATAACACTTACAGTTATCTTCGTCAGTAGTAATGTTTGTTAAAAATTGTTAAAGATGTAGTAAACAATTTTGTCAAATTTGAAAAAAAAAGTGTTATTGAAACGTTTAGATTGTATAATTTAAAGTACACCATTAAAAAATCCCAAAAAAGATAAGTATTTTATTATCAGTATGTTAATGGTTTATTACGTTTACAGAGACCATCTGCTTTTTTGATCAGCTGCTTGCAAATCAAATCAACCGGAGGTATCATATAAATTTAGGCACACATGGAAAGTCTGTTTTGTCAACAGTATAGAATTTTCGATTTGAATACAACAGTAACTCTAAACCTAGACATTTAGCTGTATGTGGAATTAATCATAATGTAACTTTGTATTAGATTATTCCTGAGTAATGTAATGTAACGGTTACGACACTCAATACCGCATCTGGACGATTTTTCCTTTTTATTAATGTTTCAAAATAAGGTGTCAATATGCTCTCAGATTATGCCCTTCACATTACTTTGTGTAAAATACAACCTTCATTAACGTTGAGAAATTCTTTTCTGTATATTTGTTGATTTAACTTGAGTGTACATTATTGAGGTGTTATTTTACTCTAATTAATGATAAATAAAATGGAATTTGATTTTTTTCAAAATTATCAACATAAATACACAAAATAGAAAAAATAGTATAAGAAACTGTTCCATTAGACGGCTCATTTTCTAAACTCATGCGGTAAAAACCCATCTTATGAAACTAGTTTCTTAATATACTATTAACGCCGCTGAACAAAAATAAGGCTATTTTAAACTACTAAACAAAAAAAAAGAAATAAAAGTATAAGTTTGAACTATGCGCTAGACTTGCGTTGGAAGATCATGATTTTAACAATGTTACAATCAAATAAAGGTGTATATTTTATAGGGCTTAGGAGGAACCTCTTGTGGCTCATCGGTTCTACTTCACCTCACTTCATTCGGCGATCAAACGAGCAGGTTCGCCTCTATAAGTGACCTTTCTAAACCTAATCAAATGATACACTATTGTATGCGCTTATGTTTATTTTAAAATGTTAATAAAATAAAAATTGATTAGATTTGATAGATAACCTGCAAATGAGTATGAAAGTTTTACTATCTACGTTACACGCTCCTGCTACCTTTGTTCTATAAGAACTTCCCATTTAAAGAAGAAATCGTGGATCTCTACGGCAATTCGTACTTCCAGTAAAGTAAAAAGATAATTGTGTTTCTCAATTAAGATAGTCCCAATATTACTTCCATTAGCATTATAAAAAGTATCAAAATATCTTTAAAGCAGTTGTTTGAAATGCTAAAAGTTTCACTCGAGTAGAATCATAAATTCTGCAAGAAATAAAATAAGAGCAACGTGCGATATAATAAATTCCAATATTATTAAAAATAAAAATGAAATGTGTTCTAAAATTTCATTAAAATTAGATGGCGAAGAAGTAAATACGGACATATAGCAAATATATTTAACCATCACTTTATTACAACTGTTAAGGAAATGAAAGAAAAAATTCCTGCACCAAAATTTTATACCTTTCTATTGATACTTCAAAAAGTAATGTTTTTTTTGTGAGCTGTCGCTACAGAAGTATAGCAATAAAAGACTTAAACAATACAAGATCGTGCGGTCGTGACAATATACCAATAAAAATTTGGACAGAAGCCTTTAATCATCTACAGGTACCGTTAATACATTTATTATAAAATTTTTTACTTCGGGTGTTTTTACAAAAGTTCTCAAAATTTCAAAAATGAAACCTATGTATAAATCTGACTCTAAAGAAGGTCCTCCTGATTATAGACCCATAACAACTCCTTTTCAAAAGTTATTGAGTCAGTATTGAAGAATAGATTAACCTTCTTTTTACAGTCACAAAATTTGCACTTGAATTTTTTTTTGTTAGTATGCTTATTAGTTAAAATGCTTATTGTTAGTATTGCTTATTCTTAATGCTTATTCCTGTGGACTGTTCAGGAGTCTGCTTCCTGTTCAGTCCTGGGTCTTTTGTGTGTTAGTGGGGTTATATTGTTGTGTGTATTGTATACGTGCATACAATGTAGTGTGTGGTGTTAAGTGGTTGCAAAAAAAAGTGAATATTAATATAATATTGCATTATTTTTGTTTGGATTGGAGGTGTATATGTGGGGTGTATATGAGGTGCGTGGTGTGTATTGGCTCGATTCCTTGGTCGTTGCAGTGGTCATCTTCGATTTTATCTCGGGGCATTTGGGATGGCATCAAATAGTTCTTAGGTATTGGATGTGGGGAAGGGGCGTATGTGGAATGGGGAGGATGTTTTTGGTAGCTTCTGTTTCGCCGAATATCCTACGGTGTGTGTAGTTTGTTTGCAGTGTTTTGAGGCGTTGTATGATAGGTGTCATGTTAGCGTGTTGTATGGTGAGTTCCTTGCGTGTTCTATAGTGTAATCGATGTATTCTCCGTAGGACTCGGCGTTCACATGAGGCAATGGATTTTAGTTCTTTGGGTTTTAGGGTAGCGTACAATGGAGCATGGTAATCTATAACGGGCCGTATGAATGTCTTGTAGGTATGTTGTAGGGTTTCGGGTTGACAACCTCCTATTCGTCCCCTAAGGGCGCCCAGGAGGTCGGATCGGTTCCTTACTTTGTCCAGGGTCTTGTTCTGGTAAGCGTTGCAGTTAAGGTTCTTGGTAAATGTAACTTCTAGGTATGTTATGTCGTCAAGTATCGGTAATCGTTCCCCTTGCAGGGAAATGTTTACGTCGTTTTTGGAGAGTAATTTGTGTCGGGTATAGTTAGGGTGCCGGAATAGAATGGCTTGGGTTTTATGGAGACTCCATTGGTTGGTCCAATTGGAGAAGTTCCGTAGGGTACTGGACATACTGTTGTAGGCGTTCTTGGTTGACCGATTAGCTGCCCAGAAGGCAGTCTCGGCGGAAAACTGTGCCAGGGATCCTTCGGGCGTTGCTACACTGGGGATATCATTGGCGAAGATAAGGTATAGTACAGGTGCTAAGACAGAACCCTGGAGTACGCCTGTTTGCGGGGTGAAACTGTTAAAGGGATGTACTCATTCGGACTCGTACCGTCCTATCTGTTAGATACGACAGTATGAGCTTCATGGGCTGGGGGGATACCTAATGCTTGGATTTTGTGAACTAGACCCGCATGCCAAACTCTGTCAAAGGCCTGCTTTATGTCTAAAAACACGGCGAGGTTACAGTAGCGGTGGTTAAATGCTCGTGACGTTTCGGTGAAGAGTTTTAGCAATGGGTCCTGACAGGTTCTGGGTCTGTAGGATGAGGGTTCTGTCAGGTCGGAGAAGTTTTTGGGAATCTTGACGGTCGAGGCGGATTTCCACACCTTCGGGAAGTACGAAAGGGAGAGGAATTTGTTATATATGGACGTTAGGTGTCTGATCGCTGGGGGTGGTAGGTGTCTCAGTATAAGTCTGTTGATCCCGTCTTGTTCGGGAGCTGATATTTTGCCTTTTTGTAAGTAGTTGAGGGTTTGAGTGGGAGTAATTGGGCTGTAAAACGGGTCATTATCATCCAGGATTTTCTCGGGTAATTCGGAGTTTTTGAAATCCTCAAGGTCTTGCTCTAGACGACTTTTAAAGTGGTCATCGAACGAGGGATCGTTAGGTGAAGTATTGGGGGGTTGTAGGTGGTGGCGAAAAATTTCGGCCTTGTCTTGATCGCTGGAAATTAAATGACCCTGAGGATCGGTTAGGTGGGACTTGGGTTTGGTTTTCCTTGTAATGAGTATATTGAAGGTGTGCCAGAACTTCTTACCATCTCTATAGTTGAGATTGGAGGTGGCCTGGACCCATTTTCTTTCTGTGTATTTGTTGGTTTCACGCCGAATTAGGGCGTTTAATCGGTTATATTCGGTCTTGAGAGCGGGGTCCCTTGATCTCAGGAATTCGCGATATACTCGCCTCTTCCCTTTGATCAGGTTTACGATGTATTGTGGGGGAGGTTCGCGGGAGATATCAATTGATTTTTGGGGAATTGAGGCTTCGACCGCTTCCACGATAAAAAAAGTTAAGTCGGTGACCGCTCTCGGGATCGTTGGGAGTGTGGATATCGTTCACCTGAAGATTATTGGAGATGTATTCGCCAAATACATTCCAATCGGCGTTTTGAAAATCTCTACGGATAATGTGAGGGGAGGTGGTCCGATGTGACTGTTTCATCTAAGTGGCAATCGGATGATGGTATAGGAGGTCGTTGGAAATGGCTTCTTCTGGAGGATTGTAATAACAGAAAAAGGTGACGGGAATGAATTATAGGAGGCAAAGTCAAGGGTACAACGGTTGGTTAGTTTTTGTTTCTGTGGTTGCAAGAACTTGTATTTGATTTGTGGCTAATATATTCTTAATGAGGGGGCGCTTCCGACGGACACCCCTCGCGTTAATTGTACCTATTATTAGATCCATTGTACTTAGGGTGAGGGAAAGGGATTAGAGTGAGGGGTTAAGGTGTAGGATTAGGATCGGATGTTGTGGGTAGTAGTAGCTATACCATTGCCAACATAGTTGACCCTGGTACGGCGTTTCAAATATTCCCTGGGCGTAATGTCGACAACTTTCGCTATGTCGGCCCTACGCTCAGGAAACAGTTGCATTAGGGTGAGGGTAAGGGAGGCGATGAAATCGGGAATGGAAATGGGTGGTCTGGGTTTGTCGTCATCCTCGGTGTCTGACGTGGAAGGAGGAAGCGGTTTGGGTACGGCAGTCTGTGCCGCGGTGGTGGGAATCGCACGACGAGTTGCGCAGGAAAAGGAGTAGGTAACGTGAGGTCCACCGCAGTTGTTACACTTCGGTGTATTCACGCGGGTACAGGACGAGGCTTTGTGGCTTTCACCACAGGTGGGGCAACGGAGGGTGCGGGTAGGACATCGAAGGTAACAACACTAACCATCTGCTTTTACTCTGTCCTAACAGTTTTTGGTATTCAACATTAACAAAATCATAAATTTCTTTTAACTGTTCAACTCGAACAGTATAAATGTAGAAATAGCCATATATTTTCACAATTATGGCTGCGATGTCAATAGACAAACATTCTGCTGATGTTTGAATACAGTTGTGAAGGATATGAGCACACATATCGCCCCAACTGCCATTAGACAGCTGTGCGTACACCTACCGTATTCCTTTTCATAATGGCTATCTATCTGTTATAGATAAATGTCATGAGGAAATGCACAAGAAAAAGTGGAAGGGAGTTGCGATTTACGGAGAAAATACTACAAGATATCAGAACTCGTATAGGAAAAGGCGAAAGCAAGCATGCTGTTGAGCGATCGTTGGGGATAAGTAAATGCATGCTGCGAAAGCGATTGCGTGAGGTAACAAAATTTAAAATGTTTTTGAGCTGGGTGCTAAAAATTTCTTACTTCATAACTAGGGAACAATTCCCACGTCCCAAGGAAGATACAAAAAACTATTTACTGAAGAAAAAGAATATGAACTGGCAGAGCATATTCGGGAATTAGAGAAAAGATTATGTGGATTACGCATGAAAGATACAATGTCGCTTGCCTATCAATTTGCCGAGTTAAAAAAAATTCCACATCGATTCAATAGAGAAACAAAACTGCTGGAAAACACTGGATTAAACACGTTGCTAATCGCCAGAGACTGTCACTGCGTGCTCCAAAAAAGTGTAGCCTAGCTTGAGCAATTGGCTTTAACAAAGCATAGTGTGAAAGATTCTTCCAATATTTACGACAATGTTATACTAAAGATAACATTGAACCTCATCGATTATTTAACATGGACGAAACGGGGATGAGCACTATTCCCAATAAGATATCAAAGGTTTTTGATCCAAAAGATAAAAAATGCGTGTCTAAAATAATCTCAGCCGAAAGGGGACAGCTCATCACGTCTGTGTGTTGCATCAATACCTCGGAAACTTGGGTACCGCCAGCTCTTATATTTTCTCGTAAGCGTATGAAGGAAGAACTGTTCTATGGAGCACCACCGGGAACATTAAGAGTAATATCTGAGTCGGGATACGTGAACACTGTTTTTCGAGTGGTTGCGCCACTTCTGAGTACATTTAAAACCTTCGAAAGTAGAGCCAGTTGTCCTTTGGACAATCATATTTCCCATTGTTCGCTCGAAAAAAGTCTATAGTAATGGTAACCTTGCCACCTCATGCAACACATAAGTTACAGCCCCTAGATAAGGTATATTTTTCAACGTTAAAGATGGCTTTTCTTCAGAATGCGATAAATGGATGGTAAGCAATTCTGGCAAACCCATTACACAGAAACAAGTGGCATTTCTGTTGAACTCCGCTTATTCGCGGACTGCTACTGTAGCATAGCAATATGTCAGAAGGCATTTGAAGCGACTGGGTTATATCCTTATAATCCGGAAATCTTCACAGAAGATGATTTTGCTCCCTATAACGTGACAGATGTGGTTCAAAGTAGCACACTGAGTAGCGCAGAAAACAAAGTTGTAAATAAGGGTAAAGAAAAGACGATGAATGAATCCGGAGACGAAGTGGCGAATGTGGCATAAGGAGGCTAAGCGAATGAAGATGGTGATCTGCGATTAAATGGTTTTCGTAGCGACGGTAACACAACCACACAATGAACAAAATGACTGTGCATCATTTCGTTTACTAATTTGAATAGTATTGACATTTTCCATCCTCCCGAAGATGAGGTTATTGATTCGTCTTCTAGAACTGAGGATCGCAGTGTTCCCCTAGCACCTGTCCTATATGATCCTATTCCAGGTCCTTCCTCTAAAGTGACACCTACTATGGAAGAACCATTGGTAGCTGTCACTACAGACCTCTGTAATCCTCAGAATATCACTCCGCAGATGATATTGCATAGCTTAGACCCACTTACGTTCAGCAACGTAGAAAAGTTGCTAGAAGTTAGAGATCCTAACATCAACTCCCTATAAAGATGAGTTAACCCAAACAGTGGAACGGAGGAATGTTCAAAATGCGAAGAACCAGATTTTCACGAAATCAAGGAAGGCAGTTGCAAAAACGTTAACCTTCAAAGAGACAGCTACAAGAAAAAGAACCATCTTCTCCAGATGCTTCTTACGATAATACCATCTGCCCAGGATGTCACGAGTAGTACAACACTTTTGAATGGATTCGATGTGAAGCTTGTGGAGATTGGTGGCACTAGGACTGTTCTAATTATCTTGGAACCGATAAGTTCATAATTACATACACGAAATGATGTGAACTGTACCGTATAATACGGAACGAATGGTCGCCTTACTGTAACTCCCAGTTGTATAATGATTGTAGTGGACAGAAAAAGTCACGAATATTTCCTTATATCCATTGTACCGGGTGGCCAGATAAGAATATAAAGTGCTGTTTATCGGAAACTATTCGTCGTAGAGAGTTGCGGTGAACAATTTTATTACTAAAGTAGCCAAAAAAGACCATGGAAAACATTTTCAAATTTGCAAGATGACCGCCAGGGGGCGTAGCCGCCATCCTAAACTTTTAAAGTGATTTTTTATTGAAATCTAATTTTTAAAGCTCAGCTTTATTCGAGTAATTTTTGTTTGACGTATCTATTAAAATAAAGTGGGGGGGGGGGGTTGAATCAGTGATTGTTTAAATAAACAGCTGTAACTCCGAAACGGCTGAACTGAACTTAGTCTCGTTGGAAAGAGCATTTATTGCTCCATCAAATCCATCTTACCTGTAATATGTCTAATTTTTAGTGATGACGCCAGAGCGCGTTTTTTGATATAATATCAGAAAATTGCAAAATCCTCTAAAAAATTAAATGGAACTATATGAATTTTTTTTAGTAAAAATAGGTTAGTGAAAACCGCTTCTCGATATCTTATTCATACCCTAAAATATCGAAGAAAGAAAATTTAGTTATAAAATATGAAAAATAATATTTATTTTTGAAAGGTATTATTCCACATTTGCGGAATTCTTTTTATTAATTTTATTTATGGCCCTAAAAGGACCGATTGTGCACTAATGCCTACTTAAGTAGGCATTAAATACCTACTTAATGCCTACTTAAATGCTCGAATTGTCTCCCATCGACCTCGATGCATTGTTGGAGCCGCTCATGCGTGGACAAGTTCAACTTCTGCTTTTGACAGTCTACGAATGGCCTCTCGAATTCGTACTTTCATGTCGTCTCTCTCTCGTTGTTGGTGGAATTTCGTAAACAATATCTTTTGACCGACCCCATAGTCCAAACAGGTTAAGCCTGGGGATCGGGGTGGCCAAGGAAATAGACTTCCTCGTCTAATCCACCTCTGATGATATATTAAATTTAAATGTTCTCGCACGTTTATTGATAAATGTGCTAGTCAACCATCTAGTTGTAAAAACATATTTTGCCGCAATTGCAAGGGCACATCTTCTAATAAAATAGGCAATTGGTATACAAGAAAATCAAGAAACGCGGCACCATTTAGTGATTCATCAAAGAAATAGGGACCTATAATAGTTCCGTCCAGGATGCCACACCACACATTAACACTCCAACGACCTTGATGTTGGACCTCGTGCAACCAGTAAGGATTGGTGTCAGACCAATAATGCATATTATGCAAATTAACGTTTCCATCAATTTTATAAGTGACCTCATCCGTCAAAAGAATTTGGGATACAAATCCTCTATGCCCAACATCCAATGATAATAACCTATCCGTGGGTCAAAGTCTTCGTCGTGTAAGGCTTGATGTAAAACCATATGATACGGGTGCATTATATAAATTTAAAATTACAAACACATTGTGAAACATGTAAAGTAGTATATTCAGTGACATAAGAACTTAACTATGATCCTTTAAAATGTTTTGAATAGTAGTTCGTGACATATCCAACGCGAGAGACATTGCACTCGTGCTAACGTGGGGATTCAAAGACACGTATGCTAAGACATTAACAATATTGTCTTCCATTCGGAAGACAATATTGGCTAAAAGAAGTTTTAGCCGAGTCTCTTCGCAAGTTTGGTTGAAAGTTTCTAGTATTACGCAAATTTTGCGCTAAATGCGGAAAAATTCTCGCATCGCGTAGACGCCGATTTGGATATCGAGCTGAGTATACTTTTTTTTTATTTTTGAAATTATGAAAACTTTTATAGTTTAAAAATTATCAAATGATGAAATTTTTCATTGAATCTTGAAAAAAGACAAATAAATAAGAAAAAATACCAGTGTAATAGCGACTTTTTCAAATTTTATAATAACTAAATTTTCTTTCTTCGATATTTTAGGGTGGGGTTAAGATATCGAGATCCAGTTTTCACTAACCTATTTAGGGATGATTTAATTTCATTTTTATGAAAAAAATAGTCATATTGTTGCATTTAATTTTTTAGAGAAGGAGTCCAATACCAAAAAACGCGCAGTAGCGGCATCACTAAAAATTAGATATTACAGGCAAGATGGATTTGATGGATCAATAGATGCTCTTTCCAACGAGACTAAGTTTATTTAAATCAGTTCAGTCGTTTAGGAATTACGGCTGTTAATTTAAAAAATCACTGAATCACCCCCCACCACTTTATTTTAATAGATACGTCAAACAAAAACTATTCGAATAAAGCTGAGCTTTAAAAAGCATATAATTTTTTGGTACATTTACTAGGTGGATTTCAGTAAAAAATCACTTTAAAAGTTTTGGATGGCGGTTGCGTCCCCTGGCGGCCATCTCGAAAATTTGAAAATATTTTCCACGTACTTTTTTTTGGCCACTTTAGTAATAAAATTGTTTACCGCAACTCTCTACGACGAATAGTTTCCGAGAAACAGCACTTTGCATTCTTATGAGGCCAACCGGCACATGTCAAGCAGAAGTACGTCGAAAGGCATGCGATATGTCTGTCTGCCATGTGAAGTGCTCTTTTTTAAACACTGAGCTGGTAGCGTAGTGGTGACACGACCTGCTTAGCATTCGGGAGGTAGTGGGTTCGATTCCCGTTACCGTCTACCTTGTATGAGGTTTTTTCAGGAGGTTTTCCTCATACACATGTAGCGGCATGGTCACTGCGTATATGCACACCATGTGCAGCTGCTTAGGCGAATGCTTGGGTAGTATTTTCCCCCTCAGAACCCTAACTCCGTTCCTTCCGATCCTATCCTAACCACACCCATCCTTAATTGTGGCTGAAGGATCTCGGAAAGCTCAAGCAGCCCACCCTCCCCCCTGGAAAAGGAATGAAATACGTGGCCTTTTCCTTTTCTTTCTGGCCACCCGGTACATAATGGTTTGAGTACCCATAATATGTGTAACTGTTCCTGTAACTTTCGAATTGACATAAATCTAAATTACTTTTAATTAATTTTAGTTTTGATACGCATAGGATCTAATTTCTGCTGCATATCAAGTTTAGTGTTAAAATTCTCATTAGCTAATTAAATTTAACTGTAATTTTACTAATGTCTGTAGGATCATTATGCTTGTACGAAAGAAATAAACGCCATATTCCTGTTTTACAAGTTATAAAATGCAAAGTTATAACTTACATTTGCAAATGTATGTGTCATTTATTATAAAAATGCATTAGTATAATTAATTGTAAACGAGTCGGTAAACTTTGATTTTTAATATTGACAGTAATTGAAAGGTTATGGTTCAAAGTGGTTGACAATGATGTACTACAAGAAACAGAATTTTGTCTAATAGCTAGTAGACTGTAGACACCATTTTATTGTACAGTTTGCATCTTAGTAACAATTATGTCAATTAAGTTTCTTTTTTCAAGCATCTAATTTGCTTAGTACAATAAATAGTTATTAATGGGGCGTTGTGACCTACAACACAGATAACATTTTTTTGTGTATTTTATCCAACTTATAGTTTTATTCTATTAGAGGGATCTTAATAACAACGTAACATTCAAACTTATATTTATTAATTAATTTTAACTCAAGTGTGCTTATACATGTGCATGAAACGTATCCTAAAGCAATAGGTATATCAGAATCTACATCGAAATAGTTCAAATTAATTAGCCCGTAAAGGCAAATTGTGCCGCGGCATAGCTCGGTGGTGTGGGCGGGGTTCTTACTTAAAGATGATAAAAGGCACTCGTAGCAACTCCAAAAATCGTCAAAATCGGTAGATACAGTCAAAAAGGCGCCATCTCTTAAAATGATTTATAGCGGGAAAACGTCATGAACTGATGTTATTTTGGTCTAACGGGAACCAAAACGTTCACTCAATAATCTACTACTTCTACAAAGTCTATTCCAAAAATATTAACGCCAGGTTCACCTAAACTTCAATAAAATCCTAAGCTTTAAATATAAAAGCCGCAAATTGTGAAATAAAACCTAAAACTCACTAAATATTTCGATAAACCTACGTCAAAATTATTAGCTTAACTAACCCAAAAATAACTGATCGAACGGTAATCTAATTCTACAAATTAACACGAAAAATACGTCACCAAAAAAACTAAACAAACGCGATAAAAAAATCTATGAAATCCTAAAATTTATCAAACGTCCATATTGGGATGTAATACCTAAATTCGTCGAAAAAGACAGCTCGTCTTCAAACAATTAACAAACTGCTTACCTTTTGGCAAATCAGGCATCAGCAAGGATGTCTACAATCGGTAGGTCGATACCTATAAAAACGCTTCAAAAGAGGGCGACATGAATTTACGTTACATTATAATTTAAAATCTCTTAATAAATCTGCACTTCAACATAATTATTTTTCAGGAAGATCTCTAATGATTTTACAACCATTCACAATTATCTCAATCCACTCGGTATAAAATATACTCAAATTAAAGAAACCAAAATATTGCATTGAACCTTTAAAGTTACGTTAAAGTTTCAATATTCAATGATATCCTTCAAATGTAATTACTTTACTTCCAATAAACATAACAACTTGACGTTAATTCCATGATATAAATAAAAATAAACACTTTACGCGACACATGATGATGTACAACAAATAATGGGTTTACACTTAAAAAAACACAATATATACACTAACGTAAATATACATGTATTGACTATTAATTAAAACAATCATCAATAATCAACTTAAAAGTTTGTGAAACCAGCTGGTGTCACTATGCCCTTACTAAAATAATTGTAAATTTGAATTAAAAAACCAAAATAACAAACATTATAACCAATAAGCGGCGTTGTCTTGTAATGCATAACAACATGTAATTTTGATACAATTCGTCAAGGTCATAATTAAAAAAAAACAATCAGATAAATTTAAAATCATAAAACGAATGAGTACGCCTGCATTAATTGCAAAAAGGTAGCGTATTCAAACGTTCACATATAACACAAAAAAACCACCAGAATTCATTAAAATTTGTCATCCACAGCAAAACAAAATGCACAAAGAATTTACCTTAAATTTGTTATACAAACATCTTTAGTACGTAGAGATGGCCTCGACGGCGACGGAAATGTGAACGGGATTGATACTACACTCGCTTCTTCCAGCATAACTTAAATCGTGAATTTTCCTTTCCATACATTTGATTGATATTACAATTGCTTGCAATTGGTCTAATACTTAAAACTTCGATTACGCTACTATGTACAAGTACTAACTATCACTTATTAATTTTAAAATAACGAAAAGCCTTTATTTACAGCAGTTTGTAGTTTGTTTGAAGTCGACAATATACCCAAAAGTTACCATTTTAAAGAGGAACTTGTTACTGCAATCCGCAAAAAAACACAAATTGCGAAACAGCAGGTCCATAGAACAAGGCTAAGCACTTCATAAAAAAGGCGAAAACCACTTCTACGTCCAAATATGTCACTAGGACATACGATATATAACCAAAAGAATAACTTCGGGTGTGGTGAGCCAATATATTATCCTTTTTATTGGAAACAGAGATCATTTTCTCCCCGATAACTCGGTACAACCTCAAGTCTGCGTAACTCCTTCCAACCTCTACTTAACTACCCCTTTTGCGGATATTGCGCTGACCGCAAACAAGCAACACGTGGAGTCTAGTACTACATTCCTTACTAGACTGACTATAATTATTCATTATCCTCCCCATTGGTTTTTCAATCATCTCCATTCTAATTTGCCTAAAAAACTTAAATATACCACTCCGCACATACACGAAGCCTAAATTCGAAAAACGTCGGGAGAGATTGCCTTGTCAGTAAACCTGTTTCTACTCGAAATCTTATCTGAGAAATTTGATATTTAAACTTTTATCAATCGGAACGGTGCCTATCTGGCAGTTAACTGGAACTTTTGCAAAAGATGTACCTTACAATGATATCTGAATACGTTCTTTTATTAAATTTTTGATATATGGCGCAATCCCAACTGGATTTAACCAAATTAAAATACGAAAACATTTATTTCTGCAAAACTATCCCTATTCACAATACACTAATATAAAAAATAACGACAACATTTATTCTAACAAAAACTAATCTAACAATACTCTAATTGTCACCTGTAAATAAAACGTGATTCTACAAATAAAAATTTCCATTCATAAATATATCCAAACCCAAAAAAAAAGGTAATCAAATAAAAAGTCGCAAAAATTTACACTCTTTTAACTCGAAATTAAAAAAAAAATTGAACAAAACCAACTTATCTACTGGTGATCCCTTAAAATTTACCCACAGGGTTACAATATTAGACATTAAGAGAGAGAAATGCAATGTTTTTCCAGAGCTGCATTCGCCCTCGTGCTGCAAGCACCGAGGGAAAAACAGCATTCTTTCCCGAAATGTATATACCACCTTTTACGACCCAACTGAGACTAAACCAAAACAAGGTGTTTTCCAAAGCCAAATTAATTGACATTTTTGCAAGTTTTGTTATAAAATGAATTAACTTGAAGACCTACGGAACCGCAAGGGATAACTGAAGCAGCAAGTGTTGCGATGGTGAATTTACTACCTGAAATCGAAGAATTTGTACGAAGCAGCATATCGAAGTTTTAAAAAGTGGTGTTTGGAAAAAACGTATAAAACTTTACGGAGAATGTGATGCTCGTGTACTTTAGCGAGAAAGCTAAAACGTTTAAATGTTCTACAGTATGGGCTCAATATTCAATGGTAAAATCTTGTATGATAATTCACGACAATATTGACATAAGTAAATATACTTCATAATGAAAAGTCGCTAGGGAGAAAATGTGAAAAATATTTGCTCACTAGGGAGAAAATGTTCCACTTCTGTCACGATTTTGATAGAAACTAGCTTTTACTCTCGGCCGTGAAAAAAAAAATTAATGAAGTTAGTAAAATACAGTATTCGCCAAAACAAACAGTATCGAAACCAACTTCATTAATTTTTTTAATTTTTGTAATTTACATGTTCAAGATGAACACCATTACGTCGTAAACAAGCTTCATAGCGATTTTGCAGATCATTGAACATATTCATATATAGTGGTTAACGCAGTTGGAAATAAGTTATTATTGTTTGCCGTAGTTGTGCAATATCCATTGGTGCATCATCAGAACGGAATATACTAACTCTTTTATCATACCTCAAACGTATGGATCAGGTGGCGTAAGGTCAGGTGAATGGTAAGCGTAGTCCGTTCCGCCAGAAATTATTGTTTCCAAAAAGGCTCGCGGAGAAATTCTAATGAGCGTTTGGCTGTATGGCTTTTGTGGCGCCATCCTGTTGAAACCATTACCTGTTCAACTGTAAATTTCGTGCGGCAAAATTTTCTTAAATCTCTCACAAAAGGTATGATGATGTTCTGACTGTAACGCTTTTGATTAACAGTAACTGTGTGTGGATTCCAGTCCTCAACAAGATAAGGACCTATTATACCGTACCCCGATACAGTATACTAAATCGTAACTCGTGCACTGGGAAGTGTGGCAGGGCGTTCAAATCCAAGAAATCGACTTGTGTATCTATTGATATAGCTATTTAGGTGAACATGACTTTCATCTGAAAACCATACATTTTTCAAGAAATTGGCACTTCATATGCTAGTCTCAACACGCGTCCACAATAAACTTTTCTTAAACGTTTGTCCACAGCGTTTAGTCGTCCAGTTTGAATACGATATGAATAACCACCGATGCCTTTGCACATTGTACGCGTAAATGTTTCACTAATCTTTAATATATACGCAGTTCCTCGAAGACTTCTTTGTGGTCAAGAACCCGTTCTTCATTATCGTTGTTCGACGACCTGAACAACCCTTGCGCTGACACATCAGACTATCGGTGTGACGAAATTTCTCAACAATTGCTAAGTTACGCTTTCACTGGGTGCAGCTTTATTAAATTGCTTTCGATATCTTTTAAAAACTTGTTTCAAACTTGGGCCATTGCCCCGTCCACTATCGTTTGAACGAAAATAATGTTCTACTATAAATACCTTTTCCTCAGTTATCAGAACCATTTTCAGAACGATTTTAACACGAGCGTAATATTATTATGATAGTTAACGACAAACAAGCCCAAGTCATTCCACGGTCCTTCATATTTGGTACTGTTTACTTTGGCGAATACCGTATTTACAATAACGTCTTAACGTTTATGAAAAACTAATATCTTTTTTAAAATTTCGTAAGGTATCGTGGTTTTCTATGATGCAAACGCGTACTTTGTTGATTCGATTTGAAAGTTTGTAAAAGTTGTAGTTTGGGAACTGAAAGGTATAGCAACATATAGTAATATGGAATTTCTTAACTTTTTCACGTTTTACGGGAACTTATAAATAAATTTTCAAGTCATATACGCATTTCTGTAATTTCAGAATTGTACATTTTTTAGAAGTATAGACAGTATAATAAGCGATCGGATAAAAAAGTACGATTTTATTATTGAAAGAAACCTCTCGAGTACATAATAAATTTTAATCTAGAATTTTAGTCTACAACAAATAAATTCATCAAACCAACGTAATCGATATGTATTTACTGAAACTTTAGTCATACCAAATAATACCAAGAAATGACATCAACTACTTCACGTTTAATGCTAAATATCCATTCCGAATAAGTTTACAAGTATTTTTGGGTCGGGTAGATTAGCTGCTCGAGACGGTTGCACATTTTTGAGATACGACAACACTGTGACGTATTGAAATAAAGTTTGAAAAGTAAAAAATCGTGCTTACTGAAGTCTTCGCCAAATTCCTCTATGGTCTCTCATAGTTAGCTTGAGGCATTTGCCTGTACCACGTTCAAGAAACGCAATAATCTTGGATGTTCGCAGTATAACTTTACAAAACTTTGGGCTCGGAGTAAAAATTGGTAGGTAAAAATCGGACCTGTACCCTGGCCGATTAATGGTTAAAACCAATACTGACGGAATCAGACCTGGAGCCCATAAGTATGACAAGTAAATGTTCAGTTTTGAGTATTTCGAAGTGATATAAATACAAATCATATACAAATATAATTTACATTTAAGCAACGCAAATTGTAAGGAGCGTATCGAGTAACATTTAACCATCTCTAACGCCAATAATTATATAGATTGTATGCAAAGAATAAAATGAAATTTTCTCCCATTCCAGGTGTCTCAGTTTTCCAAGTCGCTGGAAATCCTGAATAAGTTATATCATCGTAACATCCTGAAAATAAAACAATGATTGTAGCGCTATGTCCTGGTTGTAAAGAGTTGCACTGCATATGAACACATGCGCAACTGTTACCTAGTATTTTATATAGAAGTCTAGAAGATAACGAGTGTATATCGTAAAAAAATCATAGTAGTAGTGATTTGATAAAAAGATGCCGCTTGCCAAATGACAACATTTAAGAGATTATCCACTCGACTAAAACCATTAAGAACGCTAATATTGTAGCCGAGACCTATCCCCAAATATGAGAGCATTACTGTAGCACTGACCTTATTTCTGACGCATGAAAATCAATACACGATAGCCGCTGCGTATGTTGCTTAAGTACGACAATACAAACTCGTTTTTACTTCTCTACCCAGCAGTTTCTTGAAGATAATCCGAGAGTGACTGTTACACTGTTATTCGTCTTTCATTTAACTGGAGGGAATCCTCCATTACATTTAGATTTGTCAAAGGGTCCGCTGACTACGCGTCGAAGCATGCAATTCTGGGCGTAGACCATTAGTTTAGTAAGAGTGCAGTATGCCCTAGTTATATTAAGAACAACAATACAGCATCCCCTTGTAACTCGATATATCCATACTAAATATGGATGGTATTCAGAAAGGAGATCTCCTTTGTATCTCACTTTTTTGATAAGCTATTTAAACTATAGAAATTTTATAATATCTTAACGTTTTTTACACACTGTGTCTACACTGCTACATCGGTTATCAGAAGAGATGGAGCCACGGGCAAACGGAGAATGTTTTGCGGAATTCAATGACAGTAACAAATCTCATTCCAAATTCATCCTGACTTCCTTCGATTTTGAGATATTTTGAAAAAACTTAAATTTGCCCATCACAATTGTCTTCAATAACCCAATAGCGCCTTATGCAACCGCTTCTGAACTTTCACATTGTTGAGACACTTTTTTACGACAAATTCGTAGCTGTTAACAGAAAACCCTCAAGTTATCCGCGCTATTTTTTGTTTTTCTAATGGTGGCCATTTTTAGTTTGTGATTGGTTAGATATTCCCCGAGAAGAGCTTTTCAACATGTCTGAAAAATCTTCATTTATACCAGAAATATTAACAATAAATAAACTAAACTCCAATACAAAATTAAAGGTTCAAATTCACTTAAACAAACTGTTCAATATCGCCACCATTCTGCTCCACATACCTTTGGCATCTTGTTCTAACGTTGTTGTAAATTCTACGTAATATGTTCCCATTTAACGATCCTAGCACTCCCAGCACTCTTTGTTCCAAACATTTCCTGACTGGTTCGAAATTGATTACTATGTTTTTAGTGGCATCCCACAAGTAAAAGGCAAGGGGGGTAAGGTAGGGTGATCTCGAATGCTATTGTACTGATCCATTACTTGAAATAAGTCTCTCATTAAAGTTTTCACTTCAAAAATATTGCAGGTTACGAGTATTTTGATCCGGGCAGCCATACTGGTGATACCAGATGTTTTTCATCTTCTCAGGGTTATTGATTTTTCTCAGGGCGGGCAATATCTCGTTCGTTAGTAGCTCCATATATCTGTTTCCAGTTAAGTTGTGATCAAGGATGAAAGGATCTTCATTTGAAATGAAAAACAAACACTCAGAAGAACAAAAAACTCAATAAATGACGGTACCAATCAAAACAACACCAGATATTAAAACCAAATCTTCTTTGGTTTACCAAATGTGAATTTTCAGTAGACCAATGATGGTGGTTTTGACTATTGAAGACTCCACAATTGGTAAACCATGTTTCGTTAGGCCAAATCTTCATATTTTTGGAGATACCACCTGCTGAACTGTAATCTCCGTTGAGTCATTACCGCTTAAGCCTTGTACAATTTTTGGTTAGTATAGTAATGGAGTCAAACTAGCTTAAAAACATGCATTATTTTGGAACAAATAGCGATTAAATGAATTTTCGTAAAACATAGAAAAAAGTTATAAACTCAAAAGAGGGGGCACGTTTTAAATATAAAATACCTTTCGGTCAGAATTTAACCAAATTTTGATATGTTCTAGAACTTGACCAATTGATCAAATGTCTTCATTGCCCGAAAGCTCAAAGCTCAACAGTTTTTCATATACAGGGTCTGCAATATCACTATTTGATACTTTCAATATATCATAAAATTGACATTTTTGCCAATATTAACGCAAAACTTAGTGGAATGATATTTTTTTGTGCTACTGGTTACAACCTTTTCTTTACTTTCATTATTTTTGTACATACACCTGATATACAGGGTGAGACCAAATATATGTATCTGAAAAGAATTATACGGTGGTATCGTTTTGATATTTTGGTGAATGGAAGTTAACACATTTAAATTATTACTACAAGTTAAGTCCTCTAGACGTCCGTTATACTGAGTGTTTCATTTCTTTAATAGATTTAATTGAGTATTATTATACTTCCTAGTTAATTTTCTGATAACTTAATTGAAATGTCTATATTAAAATAAACTAACTGTATATACCTACATAATAGTCACGATGTGTTTATACTGATACTGGGTGTCCAAGTACAAAGGACCAAAGCGATATCTTAAACTTCATATAGGTACGGAAAAAACCGTTAACATAAAAAATCCCTTGCAATTGGATGTCGTTGCGAAATACAAAGCTTTTGGAGATTGACAGATAGAAAGGTTAGATGTGCTTCATTTATTATGCTCACTATTTTCTAATAAAGTTATATTTAGTATTTACTTATTCGTTTAAACCAAAACCATAATGTGGTATTGCGCTTTTCTTCTGCTTTTATTCGTACAACTAGATTTTTCTGATTTTGCACTTTTCTTTCCGTTTTCATACTACAATTATTATGTTTTCTATTCCCAAACTTATAAAATAACAACAATATAGTAGGTGGCTATGAAACGTCAAAAATTAATCCACTAATTAAGTGATATTGTTGATGCTTAGTTGCAAATCTACTTTTGAATTAAAATCGTTGAAGAGTTTGATGTGAAAAATGAATCGAATTCCATGTTTTGCTTGTGGAAATGCTTTAGTTACTAGGGTTATGGTGAAAATAAGTGGTGAGGTAAATGCAAGAAAGCAGGAAATTGTGATTGCACGTCGCCGCGAAGCAAATCTACCAGAGCGGGTCATAATAGAAGAAACTCGAATCTGCAATGTCTGCAATATTTCTATTGTAAGGGAAATTCAAGCAATAGACAATAATCCAAATTGTTTGCGATTAAATGTGCTACAAAGGTCAACTCACTTATGCTGCATTTGTAACGATGGGAATGATATACATAAAATATCCATGAAAGGTAGAATTAATATTTTTGTTGAGAGTGCCAGAAAATACGTACTGCTGTAATATTCATTTGGATGAGAATGGTAATCTGTTTGAGTTTCTGCTCCCTGGGTTACGATATGTAAATCGGCCATTATTAGCAGGTAATGAGATTTATATTTTTTTACAAGCATTACGTAAGGAAATTAAGAAAAAAAGCTACCACACGGCTTACGAAGACGAAAATAACTTCACATATTCTCAATTTAAAGCAGTTTCTCATATAACCAAAGATCAATTTAATAATCTTTTCAACTTTTGTGACCCCGTTAGAATAGGAAATTTTTTGAGATATGTAAGTAAAAAAGATCTCTTAGCATTTCTGTGCAAGTTACGACAAGGTCTTAGTGATAGTTTTTTAGCGGTTATTTTTAATTATTCCACAAGACCACAAGCCAGTTTAGCTATATCTCTAGTTAGACAATCTCTTTCTGCAAGATTTGTACCACAAAATATTAGATTTACTGCTACAACAAGAGACAGCTACATCGAAAATCATGTAACTCCTTTTGCAAATCGTCTATATAATCAAACCTGGATCGGCCTCAAGTTATAGTGTATAATGACTGTACTTATTAGAAATAGAAAAAGTTCTTGTTTTAAAGTGTTGCGACAGTCCTACTGTACTTATAAGGGTAAACATCTTATCAAGCCATCTTGCTTGTTGCCCCGAGCGGATTTATTCTAGACATTCAAGGGCCATATTTCTCAAATTCTGAAAACAACGATGCTAACATACTTATAAGTGAATTTAATAGAGATGTGAATGGAATGCGTGAATGATTTAATGAAGGAGATATTTTCATTCTCGCCAGGTACTTGGATGCTATTCCAGCTTTAAATAGATTAGGTATTAATTTTAAAATGCCAGCCTTTTTGCCCAGAGGTCAGCTACAGTTATCCACAGAAGAGGCTAATGATAGTCGTCTCGTTAGAAAACCAGGTGGATCGTAGAAGCACGCAATGGGTACTTAAAATCAATTTTAAATTTTTAGCTTTAAGATAAAACACCCACATTTGTAAATTGCTGATTTTTTTTAAAATTGCTGGAGCAATTATAAATAAATATTTTCCACACATTTTAATGCAAGATGCTACTATTGAGCTAGCTGAAAATATTCTTCAAAAGTTCAAGAGCCAAATGTTGTTCAAGCCAGGGTTGAGAAGGAAAACTTACGCGCTAGAAGGGCAGATGGGTTGATTTAAATGAAATTATCGTTCCCTCATTCCACGTTTGTCACATTACTATCTTAAAGAGTTAACTGTAGGTATTTTTCAATTAAAGCTTGCTCCTT